>JAJFZO010000722.1:137500-147500 GCA_021397835.1 Moringa oleifera | reverse complement strand
GACCCTGGGAGTGGGTGGCATGCCCAGGCAGCCCCCAGCAGGTAAGGCATGGGCCAACTGCCGAACATGCGGCAGCGGTGGGCGCGCCAGCCAGGCCACAGGCGCCCATCGCGAGCCAGCCCCCTCGTCCCTGTCCCTCGACTAAGTGCCCAGCGAGCGAGCCAGGGGAGCCACTTCGCACGGACCCTGGGCACAGGAGGCAAGCCCAGGCAGCCCTCAGCAGGCGCGGCACGGGCCAGGTGCAAAGCGTGCAGCAGCGGTGGGCGTGCCAGCCAGGCCACAGGCACCCATCGCGAGCCGGCCCCCTCGTCCCTGTCCCTCGACTAAGTGCCCAGCGAGTGAGCCAGGGGAGCCGCGTCGCACGGACCCTGGGAGTGGGAGGCATGCCCCGGCAGCCCCCAGCAGGTACAGCATGGGCCAACTGCCGAGCGTGCGGCAGCGGTGGGCGCGCCAGCCAGGCCACATGCGCCCATCGCGAGCCAGCCCCCTCGTCCATGTCCCTCGGATAAGTGCCCAGCGAGTGAGCCAGGAGAGCCGCGTTGCACAGACCCTGGGAGTGGGTGGCATGCCCCGGCAGCCCCCAGCAGGTACGGCATGGGCCAACTGCCGAACGTGCGGCAGCGGTGGGTGCGCCAGCCAGGCCACAGGCTCCCATCGCGAGGCAGCCCCCTCATCCCTATCCCTCAACAAAGTGCCCAGCGAGCAAGCCAGGGGAGCCGCGTCGCACGGACCCTGGGTATGGAAGGCATGCCCGGGCAGCCTCTAGCAGGTATGGCATGGGCAAGTGCCCAGCAGGAGGCAGAGGAGGGCGCGCCAGCCAGGCCATAGGCGCCCATCTCGAGCCAGCCCCCTTGTCCCTGTCCCTCGACTAAGTGCCAAGCGAGCGAGCCAGGGGAGCCGCGTCGTATGGACCCTGGGCACGGTTGGCACAGGCAGCCTTCAGCAGGCACAGCATGGGCTGCTCACCCAGCATGCGGCAGCAGTGGGCACGCCAGCCAGGCCGCGGGTGCCCATCGAGAGCCAGCCCCCACGTCCCTGTCCCTCGAGTAAGTGCTCAGCGAGTGAGCCAGGGGGGCCGCGTCGCACAGTCCCTGGGTACGAGTGGCACAGCCAGGCAGCCCCCAGCAGCCATGGCATTGGCTGCTCGCCCAGCGTGCGGCAGCGGTGGGCGTGACAGCCAGGCCGTGGACGCTCATCTCGAGCCAGCCCCCTCATCCCTGCCCCTCGACTGACTGCCCAGCGTGCGAGCCAGGGGTGCCACGTCGCATGGACCCTGAGCATGGATGACATGCCCAGGCAACCCACAGCAGGCACGGCATGGGCTGCTCGCCCAGCATGAGGCAGCTGTGGGGGCGCTAGCAAGGCCGCGGGCGCCCATCGCGAGCCAGCCTCCTCGTCCCTGCCCCTCGACTGACTGCCCGGTGTGTGAGCCAGGGGTGCCGCGTCGCACAGACACTGGGAATGGGTGGCACACCCAGGCAGCCCCCATTGGGCACGGCATGGGCCAAGTGCCAAGCGTGCGGCAGCGGTGGGCGCGCCAGCCAGGCCCCTCGTCCCTGTCCCTCGACTAAGTGCCCAGCGAGCGAGCCAGGGGAGCCGCATCGCAGGGAGCCTGGGCCTGGTTGGCACGCCCAGGAAGCCCCCAGCAGGCACCGCATGGGCTGCCTGCCAAGCGTGCGGCAGTGGTGGGCGCGCCACCCAGGCCGCGGGCGCCCATCGCGAGCGAGCCCCCACGTCCCTGTCCCTCGACAAAGTGCTCAGCGAGCGAGCCAGGGGGGCCGCATCGCATGGACCCTTGGCACATGTGGCATGCCCAGGCAGCCCCCAGCAGGCATGGCATTGGCTCCTCACTCAGAGTGCGGCAGCAGTGGGCGTGCCAGCCAGGCCGCGGGCGCTCAACTCGAGCCAGCCCCCTCGTCCCTGCCCCTCGACTGACTGCCCAGCGTGCGAGCCAGGGGTGCCGCATCTCATGGACCCTAGGCACGGGTGGCACGCCCAGGCAGCCCCCAGCAGGAACGACATGGGCTGCTCGCCCAGTGTGCGGCAGCGATGGCCGCGCAAGGCAAGCCGCGGGCGCCCATTGTGAGCCAGCCCCCTCGTCCCTGCCCCTCGACTGACTGCCCAGCGTGCGAGCCAGGGGTGCCACGTCGCACGGACCCTGGGCATGGATGGCACACCCAGGAAGCCCACAGCAGGCACGGCATGGGCTGCTCGCCCAGCATGCGGCAGCTGTGGGGGCGCTAGCAAGGCCGCGGGCGCCCATCGCGAGCCAGCCCCCTCGTCCCTGCCCCTCGACTGACTGCCTGGTGTGTGAGCCAGGGGTGCCACGTCGCACAGACACTGGGCATGGGTGGCACGCCCAGGCAGCCCCCGGCAGGCACGGCATGGGCCAATTGCCCAGCGTGTGGCAGCGGTGGGCGCGCCAGCCAGGCTTCGGGCCCCTATCGCGAGCCAGCCCCCTCGTCCCTGTCCCTCGACTAAGTGCCCAGCGAGCGAGCCAGGGGAGCCGCATCGCAGGGAGCCTGGGCCTGGTTGGCACGCCCAGGAAGCCCCCAGCAGGCACCGCATGGGCTGCCAGCCGAGCGTACGGCAGTGGTGGGCGCGCCACCCAGGCCGCGGGCGCCCATCGCGAGCGAGCCCCCACGTCCCTGTCCCTCGACAAAGTGCTCAGCGAGCGAGCCAGGGGGGCCGCATCGCACGGACCCTGGGCACGTGTGGCACGCCCAGGCAGCCCCCAGCAGGCATGGCATTGGCAGCTCGCCCAGCGTGCGGCAGCGGTGGCCGCGCAAGGCAAGCCGTGGGCGCCCATTGTGAGCTAGTCCCCTCGTCCCTGCCCCTCGACTGACTGCCCAGTGTGCGAGCCAGGGGTGCCATGTCGCACGGACCCTGGGCATGGATGGCACGCCCAGGAAGCCCACAGCAGGCACGGCATGGGCTGCTCGCCCAGCATGCGGCAGCTGTGGGGGTGCTAGCAAGGCCGCGGGCGCCCATCGCGAGCCAGCCCCCTCGTCCTTGCCCCTCGACTGGCTGCCCGGTGTGTGAGCCAGGGGTTCCGCATTACACAGACACTGAGCATGAGTGGCACGCCCAGGCAGCCCCCAGCAGGCACGGCTTCGGCCAATTGCCCAGCGTGCGGCAGCGGTGGGTGCGCCAGCCAGGCTGCAGGCCCCCATCGCGAGCCAGCCCCCTCGTCCCTGCCCCTCGACTAAGTGCCCAACGAGCAAGCCAGGGGAGCCATGTCCCACAGACCCTGGGCACGGGGGGCATGCCCAGGCAGCCCCTAGCAGGCACGGCATAGGCCAAGTGCCCAGCGTGCGGCAGCGGCGTGCGCGCCAGCCATTCCACAGGCGCCCATTGCGAGCTAGCCCCCTCGTCCCTCTCCCTCGGCTAAGTGCCCAGAGAGCGAGCCAGGGGAGCCCCATCACACAGACCCCGGGCACGGGAGGCATGCCCAGGAAGCCCCCAGTAGGCACGGCATGGGCCAAATGCCCAGTGTGCCCATCGCGAGCCAGCCCTCTCGTCCCTGTCCCTTGACTAAGTGACAAGCGAGCGAGCCATGGGGGCCGCTTTGCACAGACCCCAGGCAAGGTTGGCACCCCCAAGCAGCCCCCAGCAGGCACGGCATGGGCTGCTCACCCAGCGTGCGGCAGCGGTGGGAGCGCCAGCCAGGCCACGTGCGCCCATCGCGAGCCAGCTCCCTCGTCCCTGTCCCTCGACATAGTGCCCAGCGAGCGAGCCAGGGGGGCCGCATCGCACGGACCCTTGGCATGGGTGGCACACCCAGGAAGCCCCCAGCAGGCACAGCATGGGCTGCTCGCCCAGCGTGCGGTAGCGGTAGCCGGCCCCTTCGTCCCTGCCCCTCGACTGACTGCCAAGCGTGCGAGCCAGGGGTGCCGGGTCGCATGGACCCTGGGCATGGGTGGCACACCCAGGAAGCCCCCAGCTAGCACGGCATGGGCTGCTCACCCAGCGGGCCGCAGCGGTGGGTGTGCCAGCCAGGCTGCGGGCGCCCATTGCGAGCCAGCCCCTGCGTCCCTGCCCCTCGACTGACTGCCCGGCATGTGAGCCAGGGGTCCCGCGTCGCACAGGCACTGAGCATGGGTGGCATGCCCAGGCAGCCCCCAGCAGGCACGGCATGGGCCAATTGCCGAGCGTGCGGCAGCGGTGGGCGCGCCAGCCAGGCTGCGGGCCCCCATCGCGAGCCAGCCCCCTCGTCCCTGCCCCTCGACTAAGTGCCCAGAGAGCGAGCAAGGGGAGCCATGTCCCACAGACCCTGGCCACAGGGGGCATTCCCAGGGAGCCCCCAACAGGCACGGCATGGGCCAAGTGTCCAGCGTGCAGCAGCAGTGTGTGCGCCAGCCATTCCACAGGCGCCCATTGCGAGCTAGCCCCCTCGTCCCTGTCCCTCGACTAAGTGCCCAGAGAGCGAACCAGGGGAGCCGCATCACACAGACCCCGGGCACGGGAGGCATGCGCAGGAAGCCCCCAGCAGGCAGGGCATGGGCCAAATGCCCAGTGTGCCCATCGCGAGCCAGCCCCTTCGTCCCTGTCCCTTGACTAAGTGACAAGCGAGCGAGCCATGGGGGCCGCTTCTCACGGACCCCGGGCATGGTTGGCACCCCCAAGCAGCCCCCAGAAGGAACGGCATGGGCTGCTCACCCAGCGTGTGGTAGCGGTGGGCGCGCCAGCCAGGTCGCGGGCACCCATCGCGAGCCAGCCCCCTCGTCCCTGTACCTCGACATAGTGCCCAGCGAGAGAGTCAGCGGGGCCATGTCACACAGACCCTGGGCATGGGTGGCACGTCCGGGAAGCCTCCAGCAGGCACGGTATGGGCTGCTCGCCCAGCGTGCGGCAGCGGTAGCCAGCCCCCTCGTCCCTGCCCCTAGACTGACTGCCCAGCGTGCGAAAAAGGGGTACCGCGTCGCACGGACCCTGGGCACGGGTGGCACGCCAAGGCAGCCCCCAGCTAGAATGGCATGGGCTGCTCACCCAGCGTATGGCAGCGGTAGGCGTGCCAGCCAGGCCGCGGGCGCCCATCGCGAGACAGCCCCCTCGTCCCTGTCCATCGACATAGTGCCCGGCGAGCAATCCAGGGGGGCCGCGTCGCACAGACCCTAGACAGGGGTGGCACGCCCAGGCAGCCCCCAGCAGGCATGGCATGGCCTGCTCGCCCAGCGTGCGGCAGCGGTGGGTGCGCCAGCCAGGCTGCGAGCGCACATCGTGAGCCAGCCCGCACGTCCCTGTCCCTCGACGTAGTGCACAGCGAGCGTGCCAGAGGGGCCGCGTCGCATGGACCCTGGGCACGGGTGGCACACCCAGGGAGCCCCCAGCAGGCACGGCATGGGCTACTCGCCCAGCGTGCGTCAGCCGTGGGCGCGCCAGCCAGGCCGCGGGCGCCCATCGCGAGCTAGCCCCCACGTCCCTGTCCCTCGACGTAGTGCCCAGAGAGTGTGCCAGAGGGGCCGCGTCGCATGGCCCTGGGCACGGGTGGCTCGCCCAGGCAGCCCCCAGCAGGCACGGCATGGGCTTCTTGCCCTGCGTGCGGCAGCGGTGGGTGCGACAGCCAGGCCGTGGGCGCCCATCGCGAGCAGGCCCCCACGTCCCAGTCCCTCGACTAACTGCCCAGCGTTCGAGCCAGGGGTGCCACGTCGCACGGACCCTGGGCACGGGTGGCATACCTAGGCAGAACCCAGCAGGCATGGCATGGGATGCTCGCCCTGCGTGCGGCAGCAGTGGGCGCGCCAGCCAGGCCGCTGGCGCCCATCGCGAGCAAGCCACCTCGTCCCTGTCCCTCGACATAGTGCCCAGCGAGCGAGCCAGGGGGGCCGTGTGGCACGGATCCTGGGCAAGGGTGGCACGCCCAGGCAGCCCCCAGCAGGCACAGTATGGGCTGCTCGCCCAGCGTGCGGCAGCGGTGGGTGCGCCAGCCAGGCCGCGGGCGCCCATCGCCAGCCAGCCCCCACGTCCCTGTCCCTCGACGTTGTGCCCAGCGAGTGTGCCAGGGGGGCCGCATCACATGGTCCCTGGGCACGGGTGCCTCGCCCAGGCAGCCCCCAGCAGGCACGGCATGGGCTGCTTGCCCAGCGTGCGGCAGCGGTGGGTGCGCCAGCCAGGCCGTTGGCGCCCATCACGAGCAAGCCCCCACGTCCCTGTCCCTCGATGTAGTGCCCAGCGAGCGTGCCAGGGGGGCCGCGTCGCACGGACCCTGGGTACGGGTGGCACAACCAGAAAGCCCGCAGCCGGCATTGCATGGGCTGCTCGCCCAGCGTGCGGCAGCGGTAGGAGTGCCAGCCAGGCCGCGGGCGCCCATCGCGAGCCAGCCCACTCGTCCCTGCCCCTTGACTAACTGCCCACCGTTCGAGCCAGGGGTGCCACGTCGCACGGACCCTGGGTACGGGTGGCATGCTTAGGTAGAACCCAGCAGGCACGGCATTGGATGCTCTCCCTGCGTGAGGCAGCAGTGGGCGCGCCAGCCAGGCCGCGGGCGCCCATCGCGAGCAAGCCCCCTCGTCCCTGTCCCTCGACATAGTGCCCAGCGAGCGAGCCAGGGGGGCCACGTCGCATGGACCCTGGGCAGAGGTGGCACACCCAGGCAGCCCCCAGCAGGCAAGGCATGGGCTGCTCGCCCAGGGTGCGGCAGCGGTGGGTGCGCCAGCCAGGCCGCGGGCGCCCATCGCGAGCCAGGCCCCACGTCCCTGTCCCTCGACGTAGTGCCCAGCAAGTGTGCCAGGGGGGCCACGTTGCATGGTCCCTGGGCACGGGTGGCTCACCCAGGCTGCCCCCAACAGGCACGGCATGGGCTGCTCGCCCAGCGTTCGGCAGCGGTGGGTGCGCCAGTCAGGCCGTGGGCGCCCATCGCGAGCAAGCCCCCACATCCGTGTCCCTCGACGTAGTGTCCAGCGAGCGTGCCAGGGGGGCCTTGTTGCATGGACCTTGGGCACGGGTGGCACACCCAGGTAGCCCCCAGTAGGCACGGCATGGGCTGCTCGCCCAGCGTGCGGCAGCGGTGGGCGTGCCAGCCAGGCTGCAGGTGCCCATCGCGAGCCAGCCCCCTCGTCCCTGCCCCTCGACTAACTGCCCAGCGTGCGAGTCAGGGGTGCCACATCGCACGGACCCTGGGCACGGGTGGCACACCCAGGCAGCCCCCATCAGGCACGGCATGGGCTGCTTGCCTAGAGTGCGGGCAGCGGTGGGTGCGCCAGCAAGGCCGCGGGCGCCCATCGCGAGCCAGCCCCTCGTCCCTTTCCCTCAACATAGTGCCCAGTGAGCGAGCCAGGGGGGCCGCATCTCACGGACCCTTGGCATGGGTTGCACGCCCAGGAAGCCCCCAGCAGGCACGGCATGGGCTGCTCGCCCAGCGTGCGGCAGCGGTGGGCGCGCCAGCCAGGCCGCGTGCGTCCATCGCGAGCCAGTGCCCTCGTCCCTGCCCCTCGACTAACTGACCAGCATGCGAGCATGGGGTGCCACGTCGCACGGACCCTGGGCACGGGTGGCACGCCTAGTTAGCCCCCAGCTAGCACGGCATGGGCTGCTCGCCCAGCGTACGGCAGCGGTGGGCGTGCCAGCCAGGCCGCGGGCGCCCATCGCGAGCCAGCCCCCACGTCCCTGTCCCTTGACTAAGTGCCCACCGAGCGAGCCTGAGGGGCCGCATCACGCGGACCCTGGGAAAAGGGGGCACGCCCAGGCATCCCCCAGCGGGCACGGCATGGGCTGCTAGCCCAGAGTGCGGCAGCGGTGGTCGCGCCAGCCAGGCCTCGAGCGCCCATCGCTAGCCACCCCCCTCGTCCCTGCCTCTCCACTGATTGCCCATCGTGCGAGCCAGGGGTGTCGCGTCGCAAGGGCCCTGGGCATGTGCGGCATGCCCAGGCAGCCCCCAGCAGGCACGGCATGGGCTACTCGCACAGCGGTGGGCGCGCCAGCCAGGCCGCATGCGCCCATTGCGAGCGCGCCCCCTCGTCCCTGCCCCTCGACTAACTTCCCAGCGTGCAAGCCAAGGGTGCCACGTCGCACAGACCCTTGGCACGGGTGGCACGCCCAGCAAGCTCCCAGCAGGCACGGCATGGGCTTCTCCGCCAGCGTGCGGCAGCGGTGGGCGAGCCAGCCAGGCCGCGGGCGCCCATCGCGAGCCAGCCCCCTCGTCCCTGTCCCTCGACATAGAGCCCAGTGAGCGAGCCAGGGGGGCCACGTCGCACAGACCCTGGGCATGGGTGGCACGCCCAGGCAGCCCCCAGCAGGCACGGCATGGACGGCTCGCCCAGCGTGCGGCAGCCATAGCCAGCCCCATCGTCCCTTCCCCTCCACTAACTGCCCAGCGTGCGAGCCATGGGTGCCACGTCGCGCGGACCCTGGGAAAGGGGGGCATGCCCAGGCATCCCCCAGCGGGCATGCCCAGGCATCCCCCAGCGGGCATGGCATGGGCTGCTAGCCTAGCGTGCCGCAGCGGTTGGCGCGCCAGCCAGGCCGCGGGCGCCCATCGCTAGCCAGCCCCCTCGTCCCTGCCCCTCGACTGACTGCCCATCGTGCGAGCCAGGGGTGTCGCATCGCAAGGGCCCTGGGCATGTGCGGCACGCCCAGGCAGCCCCCAGCAGGCACGGCATGGGCTGCTCACCCAGCGTGCAGCAGCGGTGGGCACGCCAGCCAGGCCGCGGGCACCCATCACGAGCCAGCCCCCTCGTCCCTGTCCCTCGACATAGTGCCCAGCGAGCGAGCCAGGGGGGCCGCGTCGCACGGACCCTGCGCACGGGTGGCACGCCCAGGCAGCCCGCAGCAGGCACGGCATGGGCTGCTCACCCAACGTGCGGCAGCGGTAGGCGCACCAGCCAGGCCGCGGGCGCCCATCGCGAGCCAGCCCCCTCGTCCCTGCCCCTCGACTAACTGCCCAGCGTGCGAGCCAGTGTTGCCACGTCGCACGAACCTGGGCTTGGGTCGCATGCCTAGGCAGCCCCCAGCAGGCATGGCATGGGCTACTCGCCCAGCGTGCGGCAGCGGTGGGCGTGCCAGCCAGGCTGTGTGCGCCAATCGAGAGCCAGCCCCCTCATCCTTGTCCCTCGACGTAGTGCCCGGCAAGCGAGCCATGGGGGTCACGTCGCACGGACCCTGGGCATGGGTGGCACACCGAGGCAGCCCTCAGCAGGCACGGCATGGGCGGCTCGCCCAGCGTGCGGCAGCCGTAGCCAGCCCCATCGTCCCTTCCCCTCCACTGACTGCCTAGCGTGCGAGCCAGGGGTGCCACGTCACGCGGACCCTGTGAATGGGGGGCACGCCCAGGCAGCCCCCAGCAGGCACGGCATGGGCTGCTCACACAAGGTGGGGCAACAGTGGGCGCCCCAACCAGGCTGCGGGTGCCCATCGTGAGCCAGCCCCCTCGTCCCTGCCCCTCGACATAGTGCCCAGCGAGCGAGCCAAGAGGGCCGCATTGCACAGACCCTGGGCCTGCGTGGCACGCCCAGGCAGCGCCTACAGGCACGGCATGGGCGGCTCGCCCAGCGTGCGACAGCGGTAGCCAGCCCCTTCGTCCCTGCCCCTCGACTGAGTGCCCAGCGTGCGAGCCAGAGGTTTCACGTCGCAAGACCCTGGGCACGGGTGGCACGCCCAGGCAGCCCCCAGCAGGCACGGCATGCGCTGCTCGCCCAGCGTGCGGCAGCAGTGGGAGCACCAGCCAGGCCGCGGGCGCCCATTGCGAGCCAGCCCCCTCGTCCCTGCCCCTCGACTGACTGCCCAGCGAGCGGGCCAGGAGTGGAGCCTCGGCTTAATTTGACTCAACACGAGGAAACTTACCAGGTCCAGACATAGTAAGGATTGACAGACTGAGAGCTCTTTCTTGATTCTATGGGTGGTGGTGCATGGCCGTTCTTAGTTGGTGGAGCAATTTGTCTGGTTAATTCCGTTAACGAACGAGACCTCAGCCTGCTAACTAGCTACATGGAGGTGACCCTCCACGGCCGACTTCTTAGAGGGACTATGGCCGCTTAAGCCAAGGAAGTTTGTGGCAATAACAGGT
>JAJFZO010000722.1:127500-132500 GCA_021397835.1 Moringa oleifera | reverse complement strand
CCCTGGTCCCTGTTCCTCGACTAAGTGCCCAGCGAGCGAGCCAGGGGAGCCACGTCGCATGGACCCTGGGCACAGGAGGCATGCCCCATCAGCCCCAGAAGGCATGTCATGGGCTAAGTGCCAAGCGTGCAGTAGAGGTGGGCGCGCCAGCCAGGCCACGGGCGCCCATCGCAAGCCAGCCCCCTCGTCCCTATCCCTTGACTTAGTGCCCAGCGAGCGAGCCAGAGGAGCCATGTCGCACAGACCCTGGGCACGGGAGGCATGCCCAGGCAACCCCCAGTATGCACGGCATGGCCCAAGTGCCCAGCGTGCGGCAGCGGTGGGCGCGCCAGCCAGGCCGCGGGCGCCCATCGCGAGCCAGCCCCCACGTCCCTGTCCCTCGACTGACTGCCCAGCGTGCTAGTAAGGGGTACCACGTCGCACTGACCCCGGGCACGGGTGGCAGGCACAGGCAGCCCCCAGCAGGCACGGAATGGGCTGCACGCCTAGCATGCAGCAGCGGTGGAGCGCCAGTCAGGCAACGGGCACCCAGCGCGAGCCAGCCCCCACGTCCCTGTCCCTTGACTAAGTGCCCAGCGAGCGAGCCAGGGGTGCTGCGTCGCATGGACCTTGGGCACAGATGGCACACCCAGGCAGCCCCCAGCAGGCAAGGCATGGGCTGCTCGCCCAGCGTGTGGCAGCGGTGGGCGCGCCAGCCAGGCAGCGGCCGCCCATCGCGAGCCAGCCCCCTCGTCCCTTCCCCTCGACTGACTGCCCAGCGTGCAAGCCAGGGGTGCCGCGTCGCATGGACCCTGGGCACGGGTGGTATGCCCAGGCAGCCCTCAGCAGGCACGGCTTGGGCTGCTCACCCAGCGTGAGGCAGCAGTGGGCGCGCCAGCCAGGCCGCGGGCGCCCATCGCGAACCAGCCCCCTTCTCCCTGCCCCACGACTAAGTGCCTAGCGAGCGAGCTAGGGGTGCCGCGTCGCAGACCCTGGGCATGGGTGGCACGCCCAGGCAGCCCCCAGCAGGCATGGCATGGGCTGCTCGCCCAGCGTGCGGCAGCGGTGGGAGCGCCAGCCAGGCCGCGGGCGCCCATCGCGAACCAGCCCCCTGCTCCCTGTCCCTCGACTGAGTGCCCAGCATGCGAGCCAGGGGTGCCACGTCGCATGGACCCCGGGCACGGGTGGCACGCCCAGGCAGCCCCCAACAGGCACGGCATGGGCTGCTCGCCCAGCATGCGACAGCGGTGGACGCGCAAGCCAGGCCGCGAGCGCCCATCGCGAACCAGCCCCCCCGTCCCTGACCCTCGACTGACTGCCCAGCGAGCGAGCCAGGGGGGCCGCGTCGCATGGACCCTGGGCACGGGTGGCTTGCCCAGGCAGCCCTCAGCAGGCACGGCATGGCCCAAGTGCCCAGCGTGTGGCAGCAGTGGGCGCGCCAGCCAGGCCACAGGCGCCCATCGCGAGCCAGCCCCCACGTCCCTGTCCCTTGACTAAGTGCCCAGCGAGCGAGAAAGGGGGGCCGCGTCTTACAAAACCTGGGCATGTGTGGCACACCCAGGCAGCCCCCAGCAGGCAAGGCATGGTCTGCTCGCCAAGCATGCGGCAACGGTGGGCGCACCAGCCAGGCCGCGGGCGCCCATCACGAACCAGCCCCCTCGTCCGTTCCCCTCGACTGACTGCCCAGCATGCGAAACAGGGGTGCTGCGTCGCATGGACCCCGGGCACGGGTGGCACGCCAACGCAGCCCCTAGCAGGCACGGAATGGGCTGCACGCCCAGCATGCGGCAGCGGTAGGCGAGCCAGCCAGGCCGCGGGCGCTCATCGCGAGCTAGCCCCCTCGTCCATGCCCCTTGACTGACTGCCCAGAGTGCGAGCCAGGGGTGCCACAGCAGTCGCCAGCAGGCACGGTGCCAGCCTTTCCAGGGGCGCCGCACGCGAGCCAGCCGCGAGCACGCTGTGAGGCTCCGCACATGCTGTGGGCTTTGATTTCATGTGCAAGCTGGCCTTGGCCGTGGCCCCTGGCTTTGGTGGACCCTGAGGGCTGCCATGGGGTGGCCTGGAGGTGTGCTGGACAGGGCAGCCAGCATGCATCATGGGCCAGGCAGAGGCACAGCCTCCCCAGCCTGCTGGCCGTAATGCTCAGTTGCGAAATTGTTGTGAATTGACCATCTTTTCATCATGGAATTTGTCGTGAAATGACTCAAATAATTCGTGTAATTCATGAGGAGTCTACCCCTGAAGTTTGGGATCATTTCGACTCACGGGCTATTTTTGATGATTTTTTCGATATTCGGCTGTAGAAAATTCATTAAAAAAAATTTGGTGCCCAGAAAATTCTGAAATTGTTTTTGGTGGTAGATATGATTATTCTCCATTTATGTACAAAATTTCAGCTCAAAATTCCAAGCAAATAATTTTTTAGACTCATTATTAAGGCTCAGATATATTGATGTTTCCTCCTGCCAGGAGTGAAATTTCATTTAAGACTCTTTAGGAGGGAGGTGGTCACCTAGCTTGCTGGGTGCCAACAGGCCATGCGTGCCTCCCCCCCTGCCCATCCCACGTGGGCAGGCGCTGGGCTCGGGCAACCCAGAGCGCATGGCATGGGCAGGGCGGCTTGCTGCCTTGCCCATCCAGCCGGTGGTGCGTAGCTGTTGCGCAGCGCGCTCGACGACACGATTGTCGGCCGTTAGCAATGAGCGAGCCACACAGCTAGCCTGGGCAAGGCGTGACACCCCTTCTGCTAAGGCCTCAGCGGTGGAAAAAATGTGGGCAACGAAATGAGGAAAAATTGTGGGATAATGAGCTGGGATGTGGCTACACAAGCTCGACGGTGTGCGCGGCAAAGCTAACGATGATGCATGCTACATGAGGGCCAAATCATTGGGGGGAATTTGGAGCATGCAGAGTGCTTCGCCGCAGGCCCTCGAGGTGGCGGACGTGGGGTTGGATGCCGACGCTCAGGCTTGCCTAGGCAGACTAGTTGCGTAGCACAATCGACAATACGATCGTCGACTGTTAGCAATCAGCGAGCCACACGGCCAGCCTGGGCACCCCTGCTGCCAAGGCCTCATCGATGGGAAAAACGTGGGCAACGAAACGAGAATAATCGTGGGATAATGAGCTGGGATGTGGCTACACAAGCTCGATGGTGTGGGCGGCGAAGCTAACGATGATGCATGCTACGTGAGGGCCAAATTATTGGGGGGATTTCGAGCATGTGGAGTGCTTCGTTGCAGGCCCTAGAGGCGGTAGACGTGGGGTTGGATCTCGACACTCAGGCTTGCCTAAGCGAACTCGTTGCACAGTGCGATTGACAACACGATCGTCGGCCGTTAGCAACGAGCGAGCCACATGGCCAGCCTGGGCACCCCTACTTCCAAGGCCTCATCGGTGGGAAAAACGTGGGCAATGAAGCGAGAATAATCATGGGATAATGAGCTGGGATGTGGCTAGACAAGCTCGATGGTGTGGGCAGCGAAGCTAATGATGATGCATGCTATGTGAAGGCCAAATCGTTGGGGGGATTTCAAGCATGCGGAGTGCTTCGTCGCAGGCCCTCGAGGCGGTGGATGCGGGGTTAGATCTCGATGCTCAGGCTTGCCTAGAAGCGGACTTGTTGCGCAGAGCGATCGATGACATGGTCGTTGACCGTTAGCAACAAGCGAGCCACACGGCCAGCTTAGGTACGTTGTGACACCCCTGCTGCCAAGGCCTCATCGGTGGTCCCTTGCCATTGAAGAATCATCCCTTGCTATTGAAACAATTTTGCGCTTAGCGGCTTGGGTGCGGCGGCACACAATGACCTGCATGATGGATGGGCCTTTCGCTCGTCGGCTTACATCTCGTTTGGTGCTGTTGCTGCCCATTTGTACGTGCGGCATGTGAGTGGTGATCTAGTCGTGCGCGTTGGCAGGCTTCATGCTCTCGCATCGAACTGTCGACTAGCACGTCGCTTCAAGCACGACCCCGAGCCATACGTTGGCGTTTCGTGGGTGACATTGGGACCCTATGTCGCGTGCCTTCACAAATGGAATTTGATGATTCGAGTCAGTTGTCTTTGCACCATGTCCCTCGTGGGCATGGGTGGAAACCTAAGCCGAGCCTCGTGCTCCAAGCGCGGCTTACTTTGGCATGTGGCTGCTTTGGCACACAAGAGATCGGTTGTCCCCTCTGGTGCAAAAAGTATTGCGACAGGAGTGGCCTCGGCCTCTGCTTGTCCAAGCGAAAGCATTTGTCCCACTTCCCATCGATTTTGAACAATGACAGCGACAGCTTTAGCTTAGCGAGTCTTGCGGCACGCTTTGGTCTTAGTTGGCGCAGCGTCTCGAAGGATGCTACCTATTTGATCCTGCCAGTAGTCATATGCTTGTCTCAAAGATTAAGCCATGCATGTGTAAGTATGAAGTAATTCAGACTGTGAAACTACGAATGAGTACAATCTAAATCCCTTAACAAGGATCCATTGGAGGGCAAGTCTGGTGCCAGCAACCGCGGTGATTCCAGCTCCAATAGCATATATTTAAGTTATTGCAGTTAAAAAGCTTGTAGTTGGACCTTGGGATGGGTCGGCCGGTCCGCCTACAGTGTGCACCGGTTGGCTCGTCCCTACTACCGGCGATGCGCTCCTGGCCTTAATTGGGGAGATCGTGCCTCCGGCGCTGTTACTTTTAAAAAATTAGAGTGCTCAAAGCAAGTCTACGCTCTGAATACATTAGCATGGGATAACATCAGAGGATTTCGATCCCATTTTGTTGGCTATCGGGATCAGAGTAATGATTAACAGGGACAGTCGGGGGCATTCGTATTTCATAGTCAGAGGTGAAATTCTTGGATTTATGAAAGACAAACAATTGCGAAAGCATTTGCCAAGGATGTTTTCATTAATCAAGAACGAAAGTTGGGGGCTCGAAGACGATCAGATACCGTCCTTGTCTCAACCATAAACGATGCCGACCAGGGATTAACAGATGTTGCTTTTAGGACTCCGCTGGCACCTTATGAGAAATCAAAGTCTT
>JAJFZO010000722.1:105000-112500 GCA_021397835.1 Moringa oleifera | reverse complement strand
AAGCCCCCTCGTCCCTATCCCTCGACTAAGTGCCCAGCGTGCGAGCCAGGGGTGCCGCATCACGCACGGACCCTGGGCAAGGGTGGCATGCCCAGGCAGCCCCCAGCAGGCATGGCATGGGCTGCTCGCCCAGTGTGCGGCAACGGTGGGCGCACCACCCAGGCCACGGGCGCCCATCGCGAGCCAGTCCCCACGTCCCTGTCCCTCGACTGACTGCCCAGCGAGCGAGCCAGGGGGCCACGTCGCACGGACCCTGGGCACGGGTTGCATGCCCCGGAAGCCCCCGGCCGGCACGGCATGGGCTGCTCACGCAGCGTGCGTCTGCGGTGTGCACGCCAGCCAGGCCGCGGGCGCCCATCGCGAGCCAGCCCCCACGTCCCTGTCCCTCGACTAAGTGCCCAGCGAGCGAGCCAGGGGGGCCGCATCGCATGGACCTTGGGCAAGGGTGGCACACTCAGGAAGCCCCCAGCAGGCACGGCGTGGGCCACTCGCCCTTCATGCGGCAGCGGTGGGCGCGCCAGCCAGGCCGCGGGCGCCCTTCGCGAGCCAGCCCCCACGTCCCTGTCCCTCGACTATGTGCCCAGCGAGCGATCTAGGGGGGCCGTGTCGCACGGACCCTGGGCACGGGTGGCATGCCCAGGAAGCCCCCAGCAAGCACGGCATGGGCTGCTCGCCCAGTGTACGGCACCGGTGGGCACACCAGCCAGGCCGCGGGCGCCCATCGCGAGCCAACCCCCACGTCCCTGTCCCTCGACTAAGTGCCGAGCGAGCGAGCCAGGGGAGCCGCGTCGCATGGACCCTTGGCAAGGGTGGCACGCCCAGGCAGCCCCCAGCAGGCACGGCATGGGCTGCTCGCCCATCGTGCGGCAGCGGTGGGCGCGCCAGCCAGGCCGGGGGCGCCCTTCGCAAGCAAGCCCCCTCGTCCCTACCCCTCGACTGGCTGCCCAGCGTGCGAGCCAGCGGTGCCGCGTCGCATGGACCCTGGGCACGGGTGGCATGCCCAGGCAGCCCCCAGCAGGCACGGCATGGGCTGCTCGCCCAGTGTGCAGCAGCGGTGAGCGCACCAGCAGGCCGCGGGCGCCCATCACGAGCCAGCCCCCACATCCCTTTCCCTTTACTGACTGCCAAGCGAGCAAGCCAGGGGGGCCGCGTCACACGGACCCTGGGCACGGTTGGCACGCCCAGGCAACCCCCAGCAGGCACGGCAGGGGCTGCTCGCCCAGCGTGCAGCAGCTGTCGGCGCGCCAGCTGGGCCGCGGGCACACATCGCGAGCCTGCCCCCACGTCCCTCTCCCTCGACTAAGTACCCAGCGAGCGAGCCAGAGGGGCCACGTCCCACGGACCCTGGGCACTGGTGGCACGCACAGGACACCCCCGGCAGGCACGGCATGGGCTGCTCGCCAAGTGTGCGGTAGTGGTAGGCGCGCCATCCAGGCAGCGGGCGCCCATCGCGAGCCAGCACCCACGTCCCTGACCCTCGACTAAGTGCCTAGCGAGCGAGCCAGGGGGGCCGCATCGCACAGACCCTAGGGACGGGTGGCGCGCCCAGGCAGCCCCCAGCAGGCAGGGCATGGGGTTCTCGCCCAGTATGTGGAAGCGGTAGCCCGCCCCCTCGTCATTGCCCCTCGACTGACTGCCCGGCGAGCGAGCCAGGGGGGCCATGTCGCACGGACCCTGGGCAAGGGTTGCACGCCCAGGCAGCCCCCAGCAGGCACAGCATGGGATGCTCGCCCAGCGTGCGGCAGCGGTGGGCACCCCAGCCAGGCCGCGGGCACCCATCGCGAGCCAGCCCCCTCGTCCCTGCCCCTCGACTGACTGCCCAGAGTGCGAGCCAGGGGTACCGCGTTGCACGGACCATGGGCACGGGTGGCACGCCTAGGAAGCCCCCGGCAGTCACGGCATGGGCTGCTCTCCCAGCGTGTGGCAGCGGTGGGCGCGCCAGCCAGGCCGCTGGCGCCCATCGCGAGCCAGCCCCCACGTCCCTGTCCCTCGACTAAGTGCCCAGCGATGGTGCCAGAGGGGCCACGTCGCATGGAACCTGGGCACGGGTGGAACGCCCAGGCAGCACCCAGAAGGCACGGCATGGGCTGCTCACCCAGCGTGCGGCAGCGGTAGCCAGCCCCCTCGTCCCTGCCCCTCGACTGACTGCCCAGCGTGCGAGCCAGGGGTGCCGCGTTGCACGGAACCTGGGCACGGGTGGCACACCCAGGCAGCCCCCAGCAGGCACGGCATTGGCTGCTCACCCAGCGTGCGGCAGCGGTAGCCAGCCCCCTCGTCCCTGCCCCTCGGCAGCGGTAGCCAGCCCCCTCATCCCTGCCCCTCGACTGACTGCCCAGCGTGCGAGCCAAGGGTGCCACGTTGCACGGACCCTGGGCACTTGTGCCACGCCCAGGAAGCCCCCAGCGGGCACGGCATGGGCTGCTCACCCAGCGCGCGGCAACGGTGGGCGCACCAGCCAGGCCGCGGGCACCCATCGCGAGCCAGCCCCCTCGTCCCAGCCCCTCGACTGACTGCCCAGCGTGCGAGCCAGCCACCACGTCCTTGTCCCTCGACCAAGTGCCCAGCGAGCGAGCCAGGGGGGCCGCGTCGCATTGAACCTGGGCACGGGTAGCACGCCCAGGCAGCCCCCACCCGGCATGGCATGCGCTACTCGCCCAGCGTGCGGCAGCGGTGGGCGCGCCAGCCAGGTCGCGGGCGCCCATCGCGAGCCAGGCCGCGGACGCCCATCGCGAGCCAGGCCGCGGGCGCCCATCGCGAGCCAGCCCCACGTCCCTGTCCCTCGACTAAGTGCCCAGCGAGCGAGCCAGGGGGGCCACGTCGCACGGGCCCTGGACACTTGTGGCATGCCCTGGCAGCCCCCAGCAGGCACAGCATGGGCTGCTCGCCCAGCGTGCGGCAGCGGTAGCCAGCCCCCTCGTCCCTGCCCCTCGACTGACTGCCCAGCGTGCGAGCCAGTGGTGCCGCGTCGCACGGACCCTGGGCACTGATGGCACTCCTAGGCAGTCCCCAGCAGCCACGGCATGTGCTGCTCACCTAGTGTGCGGCAGCGGTGGGCCAACCAGCCAGGCCGTGGGCACGCATCGCGTTCCAGCCCCGTCGTCCCTGCCCCTCGACTGACTGCCTAGCTTGCGAGCCAGGGGAGCCGCGTTGCACGGACCCTGGGCACGGGTGGCACGCCATGGCAGCCTGCAGCAGGCACGGCATGGGCTGCTCGCCCAGCGTGCTGCTACGGTGGGCGCCCCAGCCAGGCCGCAGGCACCCATCGCGAGCCAGCCCGCTCGTCCCTGCCCCTCGACTGACTGCCCAGAGTGCGAGCCAGGGGTGCTGCATCGCACGGACCATGGGCACGGCCAGGCAGCCCCCAGCAGGCACGGCATGGGCAGCTCGCCCAGCATGCGGCAGCGGTGGGCGCGCCAGCCAGGCCGCGGGTGCCCATTGCGAGCAAGCCCCACGTCCCTGTCCCTCGACTAAGTGCCCAGCGAGTGAGCCAGGGTGGCCACGTCGCATGGACCCTGGGCACAGGTGGCACGCCCAGGCAGCCCCCAGCAGGCACGGCATGGGCTGCTCGCCCAGCGTGCGGCAGCGTTAGCCAGCCCCCTCGTCCCTGCCCCTCGAAAGACAGCCCAGCGTGCGAGCCAGGAGTATCGCGTCGCACGGACCCTGGGCACTGATGGCACGCCGAGGCAGTCCCCAGCAGGCAGGCCATGCGCTGCTCACCCAGCGTGCGGCAGCGATGGGCGAGCCAGCCTGGCCGCGGGTGCCCAGCGCGAGCAAGCCCCCTCGTCCCTGCCCCTTGACTGACTGCCCAGAGTGCGAACCAGGGGTGCTGCGTCGCACTGACCATGGGCACGGGTGGCACGCCCAGGCAGCCCCCAGCAGGCACGGCATGGGCGGTTCGCCCAGCGTGCGGCAGCGGTGGGCACGCCAGCCAGGCCGCGGGCGCCCATCGAGAGCCAGCCCCACGTCCCTGTCCCTCAATTAAGTGCCCAGTGAGCTAGCCAGGGGGACCACATCGCACAGACCCTGGGCACTGGTGGCACGCCCAGGCAGCCCCCAGCAGGCATGGCATGGGCTGCTCGCCCAGTGAGCGGCAACGGTGCGAGCCCCCTCGTCCCTGCCCCTCGACTGACTGCCCAGCGTGCGAGCCAGGGGTGCCCTGTCGCACGGACCCTGGGCACTTATGGCATGCCAGGCAGCCCCCAGCAGGCAGGCCATGCGCTGCTCACCCAGCGTGCGGCAGCAGGCCGCGGGTGCCCATAACGAGCCAGCCCCCTCGTCCCTGCCCCAAGACTGACTGCCCAGCTTCCGAGCCAGTGGGCGCGGATGGCATGCCCAGGCAGCCCCCAGTAGGCATGGCATGGGCTGCTCGACCAGCGTACGGCAGCGGTGGGCGCGCCAGCCAGGCCACGGGCGCCCATCGCGAGCCAGCCCCCACGTCCCTGTCCCTCGACTAAGTACCCAGAGAGCGAGCCAGGGGAGCTGCGTCGCATGGACCCTGGGCACTGGTGACACGCACAGGCAGTCCCCAGCAGGCACGGCATGGGCTGCTCGCCCAGTGTGCGGCAGCGTTGGGCGCGCCAGCCATGACGCAGGTGCCCATTGTCAGCCAGCCCCCTTGTCCCTGCCCCTCGACTGACTGGCAAGTGTGCGAACTAGGGGCACGGGTGGCATGCCCAGGCAGCCCCCAGCAGGCACGGCATTGGCAGCTCGCCCAGCGTGCGGCAGCGGTGGGCGCGCCAGCCAGGCCGCGGGCGCCCATCGAGAGCCAGCTCCACGTCCCTGTCCCTCGACTAAGTACCCAGCGAGCGAGCCAGTGGGGCCACATTGCACCGACCGTTGGCACGGGTGGCATGCCCAGGCAGTCCCCAGCAGGCACGGCATGGGCTGCTCACCCATCGTGGGGCAGCGGTGGGCGCGCCAGCCTGGCTGTGGGCACCCATCGCGAGCCAGCCCCCACATCCCATCCCTCGACTAAGTGCCTAGCGAGCGAGCCAGGGGGGCCACGTTACATGGGCCCTGGGCACGGGTGGCACACCCAGGCAGCACTCAGCAGGCATGGCATGGGCTGCTCGCCCAGCGTGCGGCAGCGGTAGCCAGCCCCCTCGTCCCTGCCACTTGACTGACTGCCCAGCGTGCGAGCCAGGGCTGTCGCATCGCACGGACCCTGGGAACGGGTGGCATGCCCAGCCAGCCCCCAGAAGGCATGGCATGGGCTGCTCGCCCATCGAGGGGCAGCGATGGGACCGCCAGCCAGGCTGCGGACGCCCATCGCGAGCCAGCCCCCACGTCCCTGTCCCTCAACTAAGTGCCCAGCGAGCGAGCCAGGCGGGCCGCGTCGCACGGACCCTGGGCACGGGTGGCACGCCCAGGCAGTCCCCAACAGGCCCGGCATGGGCTGCTCGCCCAGCGTGGGGCAGCAGTGGGCGCGCCAGGCAGGCCGCGGGTGCCCATCGCGAGCCAGCCCCCACGTCCCTGTCCCTCGACTAAGTGCCTAGCGATCGAGCCAGGGGGGCCACATCACATTGACCCTGGGCACGGGTGGCACGCCCAGGCAGCCCCCAGCAGGGACAGCATGGGCTGCTCGCCCAGCGTGCGGCAGCGTTAGCCAGCCCCCTCATCCCTACCCCTCGACTGACAGCCCAGCGTGCGAGCCAGGGGTGCCACGTCACACGGACCCTGGGCACTTATGGCACACCAGGCAGCCCCCAGCAGGCAGGCCATGCGCTGCTCGCCCAGCGTGGGGCAGCGGTGGGCGCGCCAGGCAGGCCGCAGGTGCCCATCGCGAGCCAGCCCCCACGTCCCTGTCCCTCGACTAAGTGCCTAGCGATCGAGCCAGGGGGGCCACATCACATGGACCCTGGGCACGGGTGGCACGCGCAGGCAGCCCCCAGCAGGGACGGCATGGGCTGCTCGCCCAGCGTGCGGCAGCGTTAGCCAGCCCCCTCGTCCCTGCCTCTCGACTGACTTCCCAGCGTGCGAGCCAGGGGTGCCGCGTCGCACTGACACTGGGAATGGGTGGCATGCCCAGGCAGCCCCCAGCAGGCACGGCATGGACTGCTGACCCACCGTGCGGCAGCGGTGGGCGCGCCAGCCAGGCCGTGGGCACCCATCACGAGCCAGGCCCCTCGTACCTGACCCTCGGCTGACTGCCCAGAGTGCGAGCCAGGGGTGCTGCATCGCACGGACCATGGGCATGGGCAGCTCACCCAGCATGCGGCAGCGATGGCCAGCCCCCTCGTCCCTGCCCCTCGATCGACTGCCCAGTGTGCGAGCCAGGGGTGCCCATCGCGAGCAAGCCCCACGTCCCTGTCCCTCAACTAAGTGCCCAGCGAGCGAGCCAGGTGGGCTGTGTTGCACGGACCCTGGGCACGGGTGGCACGCCCAGGCAGCCCCCAGCAGGCACGGCATGGGCTGCTCACCCAGCGTTTGGCAGCGTTAGCCAGCCCCCTCGTCCCTGCCCCTCGACCGACTGCCCAGTGTGCGAGCCAGGGGTGCCGCGTCGCACGGACCCTGGGCACTGATGGCACGCCCAGGCAGTCCCCAGCAGGCACGGCATGCATTGCTCGCCCAGCGTGCGGCAGTGGTGGGCTAGCCAGCCAGGCCGCGGGCGCGCATCGCGTGCCAGCCCCGTCGTCCCTGCCCCTCGACTTACTGCCTAGCTTGTGAGCCAGGGCAGCCGCGTTGCACGAACCCTGGGCATGGGTTGCATGCCAAGGCAGCCCGCAGCAGGCACGGCATGGGCTAGTCGCCAAGTGTGCGGCAGCGGTGGGCGCCCCAGGCAGCCGTGGGCACCTATCGCGAGCCAGCCCCCTCGTCCCTGCCCCTCGACTGACTGCCCAGAGTGCGAGCCAGGGGTGCTGCGTCGCATGGACCATGGGCAGGGGTGGCACGCCCAGGCAGCCCCCAGCAGGCACGGCATGGGCAGCTCACCCAGCGTGCGGCAGCGGTGGGGGCGCCAGCCAGGCCGCGGGCGCCCATCGAGAGCCAGCACCACGTCCCTGTCCCTCGACACAGTGCCCAGCGAGCGAGCCAGGGGGGCCACATCGCACGGACCCTGGGCACTGGTGGCACGCCCAGGCAGCCCCCAGCAGGCACGGCATGGGCTGCTCGCCCAGCGTGCGTTAGCGGTAGCCAGACCCCTCGTCCCTGCCCCTCGACTGACAGCCCAGCGTGCGAGCCAGGGGTGCCACGTCGCACGGACCCTGGGCACTTATGGCACACCAGGCAGCCCCCAGCAGGCAGGCCATGCGCTGCTCGCCCAGCATGTGGCACCGGTGGGCGAGCCAGCCAAGCCGCGGGCGCCCATTGCGAGCCAGCCCCCTCGTCCCTGCCCCTCGACTGACTGCCCAGCGTGCGAGCCAGGGGTGCCGCATTGCACAGACCCTGGGAACAAGTGTCACGCCCAGGCAGTCCCCAGTAGGCACGGCATGGGCTGCTCAACAAGTGTGCGGCAGCACTGGGCGTGCCAGCCAGGCCGCGGGCGCCCATCGCAAGCCAGCC
>JAJFZO010000722.1:65000-97500 GCA_021397835.1 Moringa oleifera | reverse complement strand
GCGTGCTGCAGCGGTCGGCGCGCCAGCAAGGCCACAGGCGCCCATCGCGAGCCAGCCCCCTCGTCTCTGCCCCTAGACTAAGTGCCCAGCGAGCAAGCCATGGGAGCCGCATTGCACAGATCCTGGGCACGGCATGGGCGCGCCAGCCAGGCCGTGGGCGCCCATCGCAAGCCAGCCTCCTTGTCCCTGCCCTTGACTGACTGCCTAGCGTGCGAGCCAGGGGCGCCGCGTTGCATGGACCCTGGGCATGGGTGGCACACCAAGGCAGCCCCCAGCAGGCAGAGCATGGGCCAACTGCCCAGCGTGCAACAGCGGTGGGCGTGCAAGCGAGGCCACAGGCGCCCATCGCGAGCCAGCCCCCTCGTCCCTGTCCCTCGGCTAAGTGCCCAGCGAGCGAGCCAGGGGAGCCACGCTGGATGGACCCTGGGCACGGGAGGCATGCCTCGGCAAACCCCAGCAGGCACGGCATGGGCAAAGTGCCCAGCGTGCAGCAGCGGTGGGCGTGCCAGCGAGGCCACATGCGCCCATCGCGAGCCAGCCCACTCATCCCTGTCCCTCGACTAAGTGCCCAGCGATCGAGCCAGGGGAGCAGTGTCGCAAGGACCCTTGGCATGGGAGGCATGCCCCAGCAGCCCCCAGCAGGCATGGCATGGGCCAAGTGCCGAAAGTGCGGCATCGGTGGGCGCAACAGCCAGGCCACAGGCGCCCATCGCGAGCCAGCCCCCTCGTTCCTGTCCCTCGACCAAGTGCCGAGTGAGCGAGCCAGGGGAGCCGTGTCGCATGGACCCTGGGCACAAGGGGCATGACCAGGCAGCCCCCAGCAGGCACGGCATGGGCCAAGTGCCCAGCGTGCGGCAGAGGAAGGCGCGCCAGCCAGGCCACAGGCGCCCATCACTAGCAAGCCCCCTCGTCCCTGTCCCTCGCCTAAGTGCCCAGCGAACAAGCCAGGGGAGCCGCATCACACAGATACTGGGCACGGAAGGAACGCCAAAGCAGTCCCCAGCAGGCACGGCATGGGCCAAGTGCCCCGCGAGTGGCAGCGGTGCGCGCGCCAGCAAGGCCACGGGCACCCATCGCGAGCCAGCCCCCTCGTCCCTGTCCCTCAACTAAGTGCCCAGCGAGCGAGCCAGGGGAGCCGCGTTGCACAGACCCTGGGCACAGGAGTCATGCCCAGGAAGCCCCCAGCAGGTATGGCATGGGCCAAGTACCCAGCGTTTGGCAGCGGTGGGCGCGCCAGCCAGGCCACAGGCGCCCATCGCGAGCCGGCCCCCTCGTCCCTGTCCCTCTACTAAGTGCCCGGCGAGCGAGCCAGGGGAGCCGCGTCGCATGGACCCTGAGCACGGGAGGCATGCCCAGGCAGCCCCCAGCAGGTACGGCAAGGGCCAAGTGCCCAGCGTTCGGCAGCGGTGGGCGCGCCAGCCAGGCCACAGCCGCCCATCGCGAGCCAGCCCCCTCTTCCCTGTCCCTCGACTAAGTGAACAGCGAGCGAGCCAGGGGAGCCGCGTCGCAAGGATGCTGGGCACGAGAGGTATGCCCAGTCAGCCCCAAGCAGGCGCACCATGGGCCAAGTGCCCAGCATGCGGCAAAGGTGGACGCTCCAGCGAGGCCACGGGCGCCCATCACGAGCCAACCCCCTCGTCCCTGTCGCTCGACTAAGTGCCCTCCGAGCGAGCCAGGGGAGCCGCGTCGCAGGGACCCTGGGCAAGGGAGGTATACCCAGTCAGCCCCCAGGAGGCGCGGCATGGGCCAAGTGCCCAGCATGCGGCAAAGGTGGACGCACCAGCGAGGCCACGGGCGCCCATCACGAGCCAGCCCCCTCGTCCCTGTCCCTCGACTAAGTGCCCTGCGAGAGAGCCAGGGGAGCCGCGTCGCATGGACCCTGGGCACGGGAGGTATGCCCAGTCAGCCCCCAGCAGGTGCGGCATGGGCCAAATTCCCAGCATGCGGCAAAGGTGGGCGCGCCAGCTAGGCCACGGGCGCCCATCACGAGCCAGCCCTCTCGTCAATGTCCCTCGACTAAGTGAACAGCGAGCGAGCCAGGGGAGCCGCGTCGCACAGACCCTGGGCACGGGAGGTATGCCCAGTCAGCACCCAGCAGGCACGGCATGGGCCAAGTGCCCACCATACGGCAAAGGTGGACGCGCCAGCGAGGCCACGGGCGCCCATCACGAGCCAGCCCCCTCGTCCCTGTCCCTCGACTAAGTGCCCTGCGAGTGAGCCAGTGGAGCCGCATTGTATGGACCCTGGGCACAGAAGGCATGCCCCGGCAGCCCCCAGCGGGCGCAGCATGGGCCAAGTGCCCAGCGTGTGGCAGCGGTGGGCGTGCCAGCGAGCCCACAGGCGCCCATCGCGAGCCAGCCCCCTCGTCCCTGTCCCTCGACTAAGTGCCCAGTGAGCGAGCCAGGGGAGCCGCGTCGCACGGACCCTAGGCACGGGAGGTATGCCCAGTCAGCCCCCAGCAGGCACGGCATGGGCCAAGTGCCCACCATGCGGCAAAGGTGGACGCGCCAGCGAGGCCACGGGGGCCCATCACGAGCCAGCCCCCTCGTCCCTGTCCCTCGACTAAGTGCCCTGCGAGCGAGCCAGTGGAGCCGCATCATATGGACCCTGGGCACGGGAGGTATGCCCAGTCAGCCCCCAGCAGGTGCGGCATGGGCCAAGTGCCCAGCATGCGGCAAAGGTGGACGCGCCAGAGAGGCCACGGGCGCCCATCACGAGCCAACCCCCTCGTCCCTGTCCCTCGACTAAGTGCCCTCCGAGCGAGCCAGGGGAGCCGCATCGTATGGACCCTGGGCAAGGGAGGCATGCCCAGTCAGCCCCCAGCAGGCGCGGCATGGGCCAAGTGCCCAGCATGCGGCAAAGGTGGACGCACCAGCGAGGCCACGGGCGCCCATCACGAGCCAGCCCCCTCGTCCCTGTCCCTCGACTAAGTGCCCAGCAAGCGAGCCAGGGGAGCCGCGTCGCATGGACCCTGGGCACGGGAGGTATGCCCAGTCAGCCCCCAGCAGGTATGGCATGGGCCAAGTGCCCAGCATGCGGCAAAGGTGGGCGCGCAAGCGAGGCACGGGCGCCCATCACGAGCCAGCCCACTCATCCCTGTCCCTCGACTAAGTGTCCTGCGAGAAAGCCAGGGGAGCCCCGTCGCATGGACCCTGGGCACTGGCGGTATGCCCAGTCAGCCCGCAGCAGGTTTGGAATGGGCAAAGTTCCCAGCATTCGGCAAAGGTGGGGGCGCCAGCGAGGCCACGGGCGTCCATCACAAGCCAGCCCCCTCGTCAATGTCCCTCGACTAAGTGCCCTGCGAGCGAGCCAGGGGAGCCGTGTCCCATGGACCTTGGGCAGAAAGGTATGCCCAGTCAGCCCCCAGCAGGTGCGGCATGGGCCAAGTGCCCAGCATGCGGCTAAGGTGGGCGCACCAGCAAGGCCACAGGCGCCCATCGCGAGCCAGCACCCTCGTCCCTGTCCCTTGACTAAGTGCCCAGCGAGGGAGCCAGGGGAGCCACGTCAGATGGACCCTGGGCACGGGAGGCATGCCCCGGCAGCCCCCAGCGGAAGCAGCATGGGCCAAGTGCCCAGCGTGCGGCAGCGGTGGGCGTGACAGCGAGCCCACAGGCGCCCATCGCGAGCCAGCCCCCTCGTCCCTGTCCCTCGACTAAGTGCCCTCCGAGCGAGCCAGGGGAGCCGCGTTGCATGGGCCTTGGGCATGGGAGGCATGCCCCAGCAGCCCCCAGCAGGCATGGCATTGGCCAAGTGCCGAGCATGCGGCAGTGGTAGGCGCGACAGCGAGGCCACAGGCGCCCATCGCGAGCCAGACCCCTCGTCTCTGTCCCTTGACCACGTGCCCAGCGAGCGAGCCAGGGGAGCCGCTTCGCATGGACCCTGTGCACAGAGGGCATGACCAGGCATCCCCCAGCAGGAACGGCATGGGCCAAGTGCCCAGCGTGTGGAAGCGGTGGGCGCGCCAGCCAGGCCACAGGCGCCCAACGCGAGCCAGCCCCCTCGTCCCTGTCCCTCGACTAAGTGCCCAGCGAGCGAGCCAGGGGAGCCGCGTCACATGGACCCTGGGCACGGGAGGTATGCCCAGTCATCCCCCAGAAGGCACGGCATGGGCCAAGTGCCCAGCATGCGGCAAAGGTTGGCGCGCCCGCGAGGCTACGGGCGCCCATCACGAGCCAGCCCCCTCGTCCCTGTCCCTCGACCAAGTGCCCAGCGAGCGACCCAGGGGAGCCGTGTTTCATGGACCCTGGGCAGGGGAGGCATGCCCAGGCAGCCCCCTGCTGGTATGGCATCGGCCAAATACCCAGCGTTCGGCAGCGGTGGGCGCGCCAGCCAGGCCACAGGCGCCCATCGCGAGCCAGCCCCCTCGTCCCTGTCCCTCGAGTAAGTGCCCAGCAAGCGAGCCAGGGGAGCCACATCGAATGGACCCTTGGCACGGGAGGTATGCCCAGTCAGCTCCCAGCAGGCGCGGCATGGGCCAAGTGCCCAGCATGCGGCAAAGGTGGGCGCTCCCGCGAGGCCACGGGCGCCCATCACGAGCCAGCCCCCTCGTCCCTGTCCCTCGACTAAGTGCCCAGCGAGCGAGCCAGGGGAGCCGCGTCACATGGACCCTGGGCACGGGAGGTATGCCCAGTCATCCCCCAGAAGGCACGGCATGGGCCAAGTGCCCAGCATGCGGCAAAGGTCGGCGCGCCCATGAGGCCACGGGCGCCCATCACGAGCCAGCCCCCTCGTCCCTGTCCCTCAACCAGGTTCCCAGCGAGCGACCCAGGGGAGCCGTGTTTCATGGACCCTGGGCAGGGGAGGCATGCCCAGGCAGCCCCCTGCTGGTATGGCATCGGCCAAATACCCAGCGTTCGGCAGCGGTGGGCGCGCCAGCCAGGCCACAGGCGCCCATCGCGAGCCAGCCCCCTCGTCCCTGTCCCTCGAGTAAGTACCCAGCGAGCGAGCCAGGGGAGCCACATCGAATGGACCCTGGGCACGGGAGGTATGCCCAGTCAGCTCCCAGCAGGCGCGGCATGGGCCAAGTGCCCAGCATGCGGCAAAGGTGGGCGCTCCCGCGAGGCCACGGGCGCCCATCACGAGCCAGCCCCCTCGTCCCTGTCCCTCGACTAAGTGCCCAGCGAGCGAGCCAGGGGAGCCGCGTTGCACAGACCCTGGGCACGGGAGGCATGCTCAGGCAGGCCTCAGCAGGTACGGCATGGGTCAAGTGCCTAGCGTGCGGCAGCGGTGGGCGCGCCAGCCAGGCCTCAGGCTCCCATCGCGAGCGAGCCCCCTCGTCCCTGTCCCTCGACTAAGTGAACAGCGAGCGAGGCAGGGAATCCGCGTCTCACAGACCCTGGGCACAGGAGGCATACCCAGTCAGCCCCCAGCAGGCGCAGCCTGGGCCAAGTGCCCAGCATGCGGCAAAGGTGGGCGCGACAGCCAGGCCACGGGCTCCCTTCACGAGCCAACCCGCTCGTCCCTGTCCCTCGACTAAGTGCCCTTCGAGCGAGCTAAGGGAGCCACATCGCATGGACCATTGGCACGGGAGGCATGCCTCGGCAGCCCGCAGCAAGCACGGCATGGGCCAAGTGCCCAGCGTGCGGCAGCGGTGGGCGTGCCAGCGAGGCCACAGGCGCCCATCGCGAGCCAGCCCCCTCGTCACTGCCCCTCAACTAAGTGCCCAGCGAGCGAGCCAGGGGAGCCGCGTTGCATGGGCCCTGGGCATGGGAGGCATGCCCTGGCAGCCCCCAGCAGGCATGGCATTGGCCAAGTGCCGAGCATGCTGCAGCGGTTGGCGCGACAGCCAGGCCTCAGGCGCCCATCGCGAGCCAGCCCCCTCGTCCCTGTCCCTCAACCAAGTGCCCAGTGAGCGAGCCAGGGGAGCCGCTTCGCACAGACCTTGGGCACAGAAGGCATGACCAGGCGGCCCCCAGCAGGCAAAGCATGGGTCAAGTGCCCATCGTGTGGCAGAGGAAGGCGCGCCAGCCAGGCCACAGGCGCCCATCGTGACCCAGCCCCCTCGTCCCTGTCCCTCGCCTATGTGCCCAGCGAATGAGCCAGGGGAGCTGCATCGCACAGATACTGGGCACAGGAGGCATGCCCAGGCAGCCCCCAGCAGGCGCGGCATGGGCCAAGTGCCCCACGAGCGGCAGCAGTGGGCGCTCCAGCCAGGCCACGGGCGCCCATCGCGAGCCAGCCCCGTCGTCCCTGTCCCTCGACTAAGTGCCCAGCGAGCGAGCCAGGGGAGCCGCATTGCATGGACCCCGGGCACGGGAGGTATGCTCAGTCATCCCCCAGAAGGCAAGGCATGGGCAGAGTGCCCAGCATGCAGCAAAGGTGGGCGCGCCCGCGAGTCCACGGGCGGCCATCAGGAGCCAGCCCCCTCTTCCCTGTCCCTCGACTAAGTGCCCAGCGAGCGAGCCAGGGGAGCCGCGTCACATGGACCCTTGGCAAGGGATTCATTCCCCAGCAGCCCGCAGCAGGCGCAGCTTGGGCCAAGTGCCCAGCGTGCGGCGGCGGTGGGTGCTCCAGTGAGGCCACAGGCACCCATCACGAGGTAGACCCCTCGTCCCTGTCCCTCGACTTAGTGCCCAGCGAGCGAGCCCAGTGAGACACGTCGATGGACTCTGGGCACAGGGGACATGCCCAGGCAGCCCCCAGCAGGCACGGCATGGGCTAAGTGACCAGTGTGCTGCAGAGGAGGGCACGCCAGCCAGTCCACAGGCGCCTATCGGGAGCAATCCCCCTCGTCCCTATCCCTCGACTAAGTGCCCAGCAAGTGAGCCAGGGGAGACATGTCGGATGGACACTGAGCACAGGAGGCATGCCCCGGCAGCCCCCAGCAGGCATGGCATGGCCAAGTCCCGAGCATGCGGCAGCGGTGGGCGCGACAGCCAGGCCACAGGCGCCCATCGCGAGCCAGCCCCCACGTCCAAGTCCCTCGACCAAGTGCCCAGCGAGCGAGCCAGGGGAGCTGCATCGCACAGAAACTGGGCATGGAAGGAAGGCCCGGGGAGCCCCAAGCAGGCACGGCATGGGCCAAGTGCCCAGCGAGCGGCAGCAGTGGGCGTGCCAGCCAGGCCACGGGCGCCCAACGCGAGCCAGCCCCCTCGTCACTGTCCCTCAACTAAGTGCCCAGAAAGCGACCCAGGGGAGCCACGTGGCATGGACCCTTGGCACGGGAGGCATGCCTAGGCAGCCCCCAGCAGGTAAGGCAAGGGCCAAGTACCCAGCGTTCGGCAGCGGTGGGCGCGCCAGCCAGGCCACAGGCACCAATTGCAAGCCAGCCCCCTTGTCCCTGTCCCTCGACTAAGTGCCCAGTGAGCGAGCCAGGGAAGCTGCGTCGCACGGTCCTTGGCCATGGGAGGCATGCCCCAGCAGCCCCCAGCAGGCACGGCATGGGCCAAGTGTCCAGCATGCGGCAGCGGTGGGCATGCCAGCGAGTCCACAGGCGCCCATCGTGAGCCAGCCCCCTCGTCCCTGTCCCTCGACTAAGTGCCCAGCAAGTGAGCCAGGGAAGCCGCGTCGGATGGACCCTGGGCACATGAGGCATGCCCCAGCAGCCCCCAGCAGGTGCGGCATGGGCCAAGTGCCCAGCGTGAGGCAGCGGTGAGCGTGCCAGCGAGGCCACAGGCGCCCATCGTGAGCCAGCCCCCTCGTTCCTGTCCCTCGACTAAGTGCCCAGCGAGCGAGCCAGGACAGCTGCGTCGCACGGAACCTGGGCGTGGGAGGCATGCCCTGGCAGCCCCCAGCAGGCACGGCTTGGGCCAAGTGCCGAGCGTGCAGCAGCGGTGGGCGCGCCAGCCAGGCCATAGCCGTCCATCGCGAGCCAGCCCCCTCATCCCTGCCCCTCGACTAAGTGCCCAGCGAGCAAGCCAAGGGAGCCGTGTTGCACGGACCATGGGCACGGGTGTCACGCCCAGGCAGCCCCCAGCATGCATGGCATGGGCTGCTCGCCCAGCGTGCGGCAGCGGTGGGCGCGCCAGCCAGGCTGTGGTCGCCATCGCGAGCCAGCCCCCTCGTCCCTGTCCCTTGACATAGTGCCCAGCGAGTGACCCAGGGGGGCCGCATCGCACAGACCCTGGGCAGGGGTGGCACACCCAGGCAGCCCCCAGCAGGCACGGCATGGGCTGCTCGCGCAGCGTGCGGCAGAGGTAGCCAGCCCCCTCGTCCCTGCCCCTCAACTGACTGCCCAGCGTGCGAGCCAGGGGTCCTGCGTTGCACGGACCCTGGGCTTTGATGGCACGCCCAGGAAGCCCCCAGCAGGAATGGCATGGGTTGCTCGCCCAGCGTGCGGCAGCGGTGGGCGCACCAGCCTGGCTGTGGGCGCCATCGCGAGCCAGCCCCCTCGTTCCTGTCCCTTGACATAGTGCCCAGCGAGTGACCCAGGGGGGCCGCATCGCACAGACCCTGGGCAGGGGTGGCACACCCAGGCAGCCCCCAGCAGGCACGGCATGGGCTGCTCGTGCAGTGTGCGGCAGCGGTAGCCAGCACCCTCGTCCCTGCCCCTCAACTGACTGCCCAGCGTGCGAGCCAGGGGTCCTGCGTTGCACGGACCCTGGGCTTTGATGGCACGCCCAGGAAGCCCCCAGCAGAAACTGCATGGGTTGCTCGCCCAGTGTGCGGCAGCAGTGGGCTCGCCAGCTAGGCCGCGGGCGCCCATCACGAGCCAACCCCTTTGTCCCTGTCCCTCGACTTACTACCCAGTGTGTGAGCCAGAGGTATCGCGTTGCAAGGGCCCTGGGAACGGGTGCCACGCCCAGGCAGCCACCAGCAGGCACGGCATGGGCTACTCGCCCAGCGAGCAGCAGAGGTGAGCGCACCAGCCAGGCGCGGGCGCCCATCGCGAGCCAGCCCCCTCGTGCCTGCCCCTCGACTCACTTCCCAGCGTGCAAGCCAGGGGTGCTGTGTCACACAAACCCTGGGCATGGGTGGCACGCCCAGGCAGCCCCCAGCAGGCACGGCATGGGCTTCTCGCCCAGCGAGCGGCAGCGGTGGCCGCGGATGCCCATCACGAGCCGGCCCCCTCGTCCCTGCCCCTTGACTGACTGCCCAGCGTGCGAGCCAGGCGTGCTGCGTCGCAGGGACCCTGGGCACTGGTGGCACACCCAGGAAGCCCCCAGCAGGCACGGCATGGGCTGCTCGCCCAGTGTACGGCAGCGGTGGGCGCGCCAGCCCGGCCGCGGGCGCCCATCGAGAGCCAGCCCCCGCGTCCCTGCCCCTCGACTGACTGCCCAGCGTTCGAGCCAGGGGTGTCGCGTTGCACGGGCCCTGGGCACGGGTGGCACGACCAGGCATCCCCCAGCAGGCACGGCATGGGCTTCTCACCCAGCGTGCGGCAGCGGTGGGTGCGCCAGCCAGGCCGCGGGCACCCATTGCGAGCCAGCCCCCACGTCCCTGTCCTTCGACGTATTACCCAGCGAGCGAGCCCAGTGGGCCGTGTCGCATGGACCATGTGCTTGGGTGGCACGCCCAGGCCGCAGCCAGCGGGCACGGCATGGGGTTCTCACCCATCGAGCGGCAGCGGTGGGCGTGCCAGCCTGGCCGCGGGCGCCCATCGCAAACCAGCCCCCACGTCCCTGTCTCTCGACGTAGTGCCCAGCGAGAGAGCCAGGGGGGCCGTGTTGCACGGACCCTGGGCACTGGTGGCATGCCCAGGCAGCCCCCAGCAGGCACGGCATGGGCTTATCGCCCAGCGTGCGGCAGCGGTGGGCGCGCCAGCCAGGCCGCGGCGCCCATCGCCAGCCAGCCCCCACGTCCCTGTCGCTTGACTAAGTGCCCAGCGAGCAAGCCAGGGGGGATGCGTCGCACAGACCCTGTGCTTGGGTGGCACGCCTAGGCAGCAACCAGCAGGCACGGCATGGGCTGCTCGCCCAGCGTGCGGCAGCGGTGGGCGTGCCAGCCAGGCCGCCGGCGCCCTTCACGAGCCAGACCCCTCGTCCCTGCCCCTAGACTGACTGCCCAGCGTGCGAGCCAGGGGAGTCATGTCGCATGGGCCCTGGGCACGGGTGGCACACCCAGGCAGCCCCCAGCAGGCACGGGATGGGCTGGTCGCCCAGCATGCGGGAGCGGTGGGCGTGGCAGCCTGGCCGCAGGTGCCCATCACGAGCCAGCGCCCTCGTCCCTGCCCTTCGACTGGCTGCCCACCATGCGAGCCAGGGTTGTAGCATTGCAAGGGCCCTGCGCACTGGTGGCACGCCCATGCAGCTCCCAGCAGGCACGGTATGGGCTGCTCGACCAGCGTTCTGCAGCAGTGGGTGCGCCAGCCAGGCCGCGGGCGCCCATCTTGAGCCAGCCACCTCTTCCCTGCCCCTCAACTAACTGCCCAGCATGCGAGCCAGGGGTGCCACATTGCACAGACAATGGGCACGGGTGTCACGCCCAGGCAGCCCCCAGCATGCACGGCATGGGCTGCTCGCCAAGCTTGCGGCAGCGGTGGGCGCGCCAGCCAGGCCGCGGGCGCCTATCGCGAGCCAGCCCCCATGTCCCTGTCCCTCAACTAAGTGCCCAGCGAGCAAGCCAGGGGGGCTTCATCGCACGGACCCTGGGCTTGGGTGGCACGCCCAGGCAGCCCCCAGTAGGCACGGCATGGGCTGCTCGCGCAGCGTGCGGCAGCGGTGGGCGCGCCAGCTAGGCTGCGGGCGCCCATCGTGAGCCAGCCACCTCTTCCCTGCCCCTCAACTAACTGCCCAGCGTGCGAGCCAGGGGTGGCACGTCGCACAGACAATGGGCACGGGTGTCACGCCCAGGCAGCCCCCAGCATGCACGGCATGGGCTGCTCGCCAAGCTTGCGGCAGCTGTGGGCGAGCCAGCCAGGCCGCGGGCGCCCATCGCGAGCCAGCCCCCACGTCCCTGTCCCTCAACTAAGTGCCCAGCGAGCGAGCCAGGGGGGCCACGTCGCACGGACCCTGGGCTTGGGTGGCACACCGAGGCAGCCCCCAGCAGGCGCGGCATGGGCTGCTCGCGCAGCGTGAGGCAGCTGTAGCCAACCCCCTCGTCCCTGCCCCTCGACTGACTGCCCTGTGTGCGAGCCAGGGGTCCCGCGTTGCACGGACCCAGGGATTTGATGGCACGCCCAGGCAGCCCCCAGCAGGAACGGCATGGGTTGCTCATCCAGCGTGCGGCAGTGGTGGGCGCGCCAGCTAGGCCGCGGGCGCCCATCGCGAGCCAGACCCCTCGTCCCTGTCCCTCGACTTACTGCCCAGTGTGCGAGCCAGAGGTATCGCGTTGCAAGGGCCCTGGGAACAGGTGCCACGCCCAGGCAGCCCCCAGCAGGCACGGCATGGGCTACTCGACCAGCGTGCTGCTGAGGTGGGTGCACCAGCCAGGCCGTGGGCGCCCATCGCGAGTCAGCCACCTCTTCCGTGCCCCTCGACTAACTGCCCAGCGAGCGAGCCAGGGGTGCCACGTCGCACGGACCATGGGCACGGGTGTCACGCCCAGGAAGCCCCCAGCATGCACGGCATGGGCTGCTCGCCCAGCATGCGGCAGCGGTGGGCGCGCCAGCCAGGCTGTGGTCGCCATCGCGAGCCAGCCCCCTCGTCCCTGTCCCTCGACATAGTGCCCAGTGAGCGACCCAGGGGGGGCGCATCGCACGGACCCTGGGCAGGGGAGGCACGCCCAGGCAGCCCCCAGCAGGCACGGCATGGGCAGCTCGTGCAGTGTGCGGCAGCGGTAGCAAGCTCCCTCATCCCTGCCCCTCGACTGACTGCCCAGCGTGCGAGTCAGGGGTGCCGCGTCGCACGGGCCCTGGGCTTCGATGGCACGCCAAGGCAGCCCCCAGCAGGCACGGCATGAGTTGCTCGCCCAGAGTGCGGCAGCGGTGTGCGCGCCAGCTAGGCCGCGGGCGTCCATCGTGAGCCAGCCCCCTCGTCCCTGCCCCTCGACTTACTACCCAGCGTGCGAGCAAGGGGTGTCGCATTGCAAGGGCCCTGGGCACGGGTGGCACGCCCAGGCAGCCCCCAGCAGGCACGGAATGGGCTGCTCGCCCAGCGTGCAGCAGCCGTGGGCGCGTCAGCCAGGCCGCGGGCGCCCATCGCGAGCCAGCTCCCACGTCCCTTTCCCTGGACGTAGTGCCCAGCGAGCGACCTAGGGGGGCCGCATCGCATGGAACCTCGGCACGGGTGGCATGCCCAGGCAAACCCCAGCAGGCACGGCATGGGCTGCTCGCCCAGTGTGCGGCACCGGTGGGCGCGCCAGCCCGGCCGTGGACGCCCATCGCGAGCCAGCCCCCTCATCCCTGACCCTCGACTGACTGCCCAGCGTGCGAGCCAGGGGTGTCGCATCCCACAGACCCTGTGCACGGATGGCATGCCCAGGCAACCCCCAGCAGGCACGGCATCGGCTGCTCGCCGAGCGTGCTGCAGCGGTGGGCGCGTCAGCCAGGCCGCGGGTGCCCATGGCGAGCCAGCTCCCACGTCCCTGACCCTCGACTAAGTGCCCAGCGAGCGAGCCAGGGGGGCTGCGTCGCACGGACCCTGGGCTTGGGTGGCACGCCCAGGCAGCCCCCAACAGGAACGGCATGGGCGGCTCGGCCAGCATGCCGCAGCGGTGGGCGCGTCAGCCAGGCCGCGGGAGCCCATCGCGAGCCAGCTCCCACGCCCCTGTCCCTCGACGTAGTGCCCAGCGAGCGACCCAGGGGGGCCGCATCGCATGGAACCTCAGCACGGGTGGCATGCCCAGGCAGCCCCCAGCAGGCATGGCATGGGCTGCTCGCCCAGCGTGCGGCAGCGGTGTGCGCGCCAGCCAGGCTTCGGGCACCCATCGCAAGCCAGCCCCCACGTCCCTGTCCCTCAATGTAGTGCCCTGCGTGCGAGCCAGGGGGGTCACGTCGCACGGACCCTGGGCATGGGTGGCACTACCAGGCAGCCCCCAGCAGGCACGGCATGGGCTGCTCACCCAGCGTGCGGCAGCGGTGGGCGCGCCAGCCAGGCCGCGAGAGCCCATCGCGAGCCAGCCCCCTCGTCCCTGCCCCTCGACTGACTGCCTAGCGTGCGAGCCAGGGGTACTGCATCGTACGGACCCTGGGCATGGTGGCACGCCCAGGCATCCCCCAGCAGGCACGGCATGGGCTGCTCGCCCAGCGTGTAGCAGCGGTGGGTGTGCCAGCCAGGCCGCGGGCGCCCATCGCTAGCCAGCCCCCTCGTCCCTGCCCCTCGACTGACTGCTTAGCGTGCGAGCCAGGGGTGTTGCGTTGCCCTGGACCTGGGCGCGGGTGGCACACCCAGGTAGCCCCCAGCAGGCACGGCATGGGCTGCTAGCCCAGCGTGCGGCAGCGGTGGGCGCGCCAGCCAAGCCGCGGGCGCCCATCGCGAGCCGGCCACCTCGTCCCACCCCTCGACTGACTTCCCAGCGTGCGAGCCAGGGGTGCTGCGTCACATGGACCCTGGGCACAGGTGGCACGGCCAGGCAGCCCCCAGCAGGCATGGCATGGACTGCTCACCCAGCGTGCGAAAGCGGTTGCCGCGGAAGCCAGGCTGCGGGCGCCCTTCGCAAGCCAGGCCCCACGTTCCTGTCCCTCGACTAAGTGCCCAGCGAGCGACCCAGGGGAGCCGTTTGCACGGACCCTGGGAACGGGTGGCATGCCCAGGCAGCCCCCAGCTGGCATGGCATGGGCTACTCGCCCAGCGTGCGGCAGTGGTGGGCGCGCTAGATAGGCCGCGGGCGCCCATCGCAAGCTAGCCCCCACGTTCCTGTTCCTCGAGTAAGTGCCCAGTGAATGAGCCAGGGGGGCCGCGTCGCACGGACCGTTGGCATGGATGGCATGCCAAGGCTGCCCCCACCAGGCACGGCATTGGCTGCTCGGGCAGCGTGCGGCAGCAGTGGGCGCACCAGCCAGGCCGCGGGCTAGCCCCCACGTTCCTGTCCCTCGAATAAGTGCCAAGCGTGCGAGCCAGGGGTGCCACGTCGCACGGACCCTGGGCACGGGTGGCAGGCCCAGGCAGCCCCCAGCAGGCACGGCATAGGCCGCCCGCCCAGCGTGCTGCAGCGGTGGGCACACCAGCAAGGCCGCGGGCGCCCAATGTGAGCCAGCCCCTACGTCCCTATCCCTCGACTAAGTGCCCAGTGAGCGAGCCAGAGGGGCCACATTGCATGGACCCTGGGCATGGGTGGCATGCCAAGGCAGCCCCCAGCAGGCACGGCACGGACTGCTCACCCAGCGTGCTGCAGTGCTGGGCGCGCCAGCCAGGCCGCGGGCGCCCATCGCGAACTAGCCCCCACGTTCCTGTCCCTCGACTATGTGCCCAGTGATCGAGCCAGGGGGGCCGCATCGCACAGACCCTTGGCACGGTTGTCACACCCGGGCAGCCCCCAGCAGGTACAGCATGGCCTGCTTGCCCAGCGTGCGGCAGCGGTGGGCTCGCCAGCCAGGCCGCGGGCGCCCATCGCGAGCCAGCCCCCTCGTCCCTGCCCCTCGACTGACTGCCCAGGGTGCAAGCCAGGGGTGCCATTTTGCATGGACCCTGGGCACGGGTGGCACGCCCGGGCAGCCCCCAGCTAGCACAGCATGGGCTGCTCGCCCAGCGTGCAGCAGCGGTGGGCGCGTCAGCCAAGCCGCGGCCGCCCATCGCGACAGGGTTCATAACTACTCCTCTTACTACAGGACGCTTACCTAGCCAACATTTAGATCCGGCTCTACCCAAACTTCTCTGGTTCACCCCAACATTCCCCACTTGTCCGACTCATCCCTGCCCCTCGACTGACTGCCCAGCGTGCGAGCCAGGGGTGCCGTGTCACACGGACCCTGGGCATGGGTGGCATGCCCAGGCAGCCCCCAGCAGGAACGGCATGGGCTACTCACCCAGCGTGCGGCAGCGGTGGCCGCAGAAGCCAGGCCGCAGGCGCCCACCGCAAGCTAGCCCCCACGTTCCTGTCCCTCGACTAAGTGCCCAGCGAGCGAGCCAGGGGGCCCCCTTGTACAGACCCTGGGCATGGCTGGCACGCCGAGGCAGCCCCCAGCAGGCACGGCATAGGCTGCTCGCCCAGCGTGCAGCAGCGGTGGGAGCGCTAGATAGAACGCGGGCGCCAATCGTGAGCAAGCCCCCACGTTCCTGTCCCTCGACTAAGTGCCCAGCGCGCGAGCCAGGGGGGCCGTGTCACACAGACCCTTGGCACGTGTGGCACGCCCAGGCAGCCCCCAGCAGGCATGGCATGGGCTGCTCGCCCAGCGTGCGGCGGAGGTGAGCGCGCCAGCCAGGCCGCGGGCGCCCATCGCGAGCTAGCCCCCACGTTCCTGTCCCTCGACTAAGTGCCCATCGAGCGAGCCAGGGGGGACGCGTCAAACGGGCCCTGGGCACGGGTGGCATGCCCAGGCAGCCCCCAGCAGGCATGGCATGGGCTGCTCGCCAAGCTTGCGGCAGCGGTGGGCGCGCTAGCCAGGCCGCGGGCGCCCATCGCGAGCTAGCCGCACGTTCCTGTCCCTCGACTAAGTGACCAGCGAGCGAGCCATGAGAGCCACATCGCACAGACCCTGGGCATGTGTGGCATGCCCAGGCAGCCACCAGCAGGTACGGCATGGGCTACTCGCCCAGCGCGTGGCAGAGGTGAGCGCACCAGCCAGGCCGCGGGCGGCCATCGCGAGCCAGCCCCCTTGTCCCTGCCCCTTGACTCACTGCCCAGCGTGCAAGCCAGGGGTGTCGCATCACACAGACCCTGGGCATGGGTGGCACACCCAGGCAGCCCCCAGCAGGCACGGCATGGGCTTCTCGCCTAGCGAGCGGCAGCGGTGGCCGCGCAAGCCAGGCCGCGGGCGCCCATCGCGAGCAGGCCCCCTCGTCCCTGCCCGTCGACTGACTGCCCAGCGTGCGAGCCAGGGGTGCCGCATCGCAGGGACCCTGGGCACTGGTGGCACGCCCAGGCAGCCCCCAGCAGGCACGGCATGGGCTGCTCGCCCAGCGTGCGGCAGCGGTGGTCGCGCTAGCCAGGCCACGGGCTCCCAGCACGAGCTTGCTCCACGTTCCTGTCCCTCGACTAAGTGACCAGCGAACGAGCCAGGAGACCCATGTCGCACAGAACCTGGGCACGTGTGGCATGCCCAGGCATCCACCAGCAGGCACGGCATGGGCTACTCGCCCAGCGCGCGGCAGAGGTGAGCGCACCAGTCAGGCCGCGGGCGCCCATCGCGAGCCAGCCCCCTCGTCCCTGCCCCTCGACTCACGGCCCAGCGTGCGAGCCAGGGGTGCCGTGTTGCACAGACCCTGGGCATGGGTAGCACGCCCAGGCAGCCCCCAGCAGGCACCGCATGGGCTTCTCGCCCAGCAAGCGGCAGCGGTGGCCGTGCAAGCCTGGCCGCGGACGCCCGTCGCGAGCCAGCCCCCTCGTTCCTGCCCCTCGACTGACTTCCCAGCGTGCGAGCAAGGGGTGCCGCGTCGCATGGACCCTGGGCACGGGTGGCACGCCCAGGCAGCCCCCAGCAGGCACGGCATGGGCTGCTCGCCCAGTGTGTGGCAGCGGTGGGCGCGCTAGCCAGGCCGCTGGCGCCCATCGCGTGCTAGCCCCACGTTCCTGTCCCTCGACTAAGTGACCAGCGAGCGAGCCAGAAGAGCCACGTCGCACAGACCCTGGGCACGTGTGGCATGCCCAGGCAGCTAGCAGCAGGCACGGCATGGGCTACTCGCCCAGCGCGCGGCAGAGGTGAGCGCACCAGCCAGGCCGCGGGCGCCCATCGCGAGCCAGCCCCCTCGTCACTGCCCCTCGACTCACTGCCCAGCTTGCGAGCCAGGGGTGCCGTGTCGGACAGACCCTGGGCATGGGTGGCACACCCAGGCAGCCCCCAGCAGGCACGGCATGAGCTTCTCGCCCAGCGAGAGGCAGCGGTGGCCGCGGACGCCCATCGCGAGCCGGCCCCCTCGTCCCTGCCCCTCGACCGACTGCCCAGCGTGCGAGCCAGGGCTGCCGCGTCGCAGGGACCCTGGGCACTGGTGGCACACCCAGGCAGCCCCCAGCAGGCACGGCATGGGCTGCTCACCCAGTGTGCTGCAGCGGTGGGCGCGCCAGCCCTGCCGCGGGCGCCCATCGAGAGCCAGCCCCCTCGTCCCTGCCCCTTGACTGACTGCCCAGCGTTCGAACCAGGGGTGTCACGTTGCACGGGTCCTGGGCACGGGTGGCACGACCAGGCATCCCCCAGCAGGCACGGCATGGGATGCTCACCCAGTGTGCGGCAGCGGTGGGCACGTCAGCCAGGCCGCGGGCCCCCATCGCGAGCCAGCCGCCACGTCCCTGTCCCTCGACTATGTGCCCAGCGAGCGAGCCATGGGTGCCGCGTGGCACGGACCCTTGCCATGGGTGGCACACCCAGGAAGCCCCCAAAAGGTAAGGCATGGGCTGCTCGCCCAGCGTGCGGCAGCGGTGGGCGCGCTAGCCAGGCCGCGGGCGCCCATCGCGAGCCAGCCCCCACGTCCCTGTCCCTCGATGTTGTACCCAGCGAGCAAGCTAGGGGGGCCGAGTTGCATGGACCCTAGGCATGGGTGGCATGCCCAGGCAGCCCCCAGCAGGCACGGCATGGGCTGCTCGCCCAGTGTGCGGCAGCGGTCGGCGCGCCAGCCAGGCCACAGGCGCCCATCGCGAGCCAGCCCCCTCGTCCCTGTCCCTCGACTAAGTGCCCAGCGAGCGAGCCAGGGGAGCCTCGTCGCACGGACCCTTGGCACGGGAGGCATGCCCAAGCCACCCCCAGCAGGAACCGCATGGGTCAAGTGCCCAGCGTACGGTAGAGGTGGGCGCGCCAGCCACGCGACGGGCGCCTTTTGCGAGCTACCCCCCTCATCCCTCTCCATCGACTAAGTGCCCAGCGAGCAAGCCAGGGGAGCCGCGAGGCACAGACTCTTGGCATGGGTGTCACGCCCAGGCAGCCCCCAGCAGGTACAGCATGGCCTGCTTGCCCAGCGTGCGGACGCGGTGGGCGGGCCTGCCAGGCCGCGGGTGCCCATCGCGAGCCAGCCCCCTCGTCGCTGCCCCTCGACTGACTGCCCAGTGTGCGAGCCAGGGATGCCGTGTCGCATGGACCTTGGGCATGGGTGGCACGCCCGGGCAGCCCCAGCTAGCACGGCATGGGCTACTCGCCCAGCGTGCGGCAGCGGTGGGCGCGCCAGCCAAACCGCGGCCGGCCATCGTGAGCCGGCCGCCTCGTCCCTGCCCCTCGACTGACTGCCCAGCGTGCGAGCTAGGAGTGACGCATTGCACAGACCCTGGGCATGGGTGGCACGCCCAGGCAGCCCCCAGCAGGAACGGCATGGGCTGCTCGCCCAGCGTGCGGCAGCGGTGGGCGCGCTAGATAGGCGGTGGGCGCCCATCGCGAGCTAGCCCCCACGTTCCTGTTCCTCGACTAAGTGCCCAGTGAGCGAGCCAGGGGGACCACGTCGCACAGACCCTTGGCATGGGTGGCATGCCAATGCAGCCCCCAGCAGGCACGGCATTGGCGGCTCGCCCACCGTGCAGCAGCGGCGGGCATGCCAGCCAGGCAGCGGACGCCCATCGCGGGCAAGCCCCCACGTTCCTGTCCCTCGACTAAGTGCCCAGCGAGCGAGCCAGGGGGACCGCGTTGCACAGACCCTGGGCACGTGTGGCACGCCCAGGCAGCCACCAGCAGGTACGGCATGGGCTACTCGCCCAGCGCGCGGCAGAGGTGAGCGCACTAGCGAGCCAGCCCCCTTGTCCCTGCCCCTCGACTCACTGCCCAGCGTGCAAGCCAGGGGTGTCGCGTCGCACAGACCCTGGGCATGGGTGGCACACCCAGGCAGCCCCCAGCAGGCACGGCATGGGTTTCTCGCCCATCGAGTGGCAGTGGTGGCCGCGCAAGCCAGGCCGCGGGCGCCCATCGCGAGCAGGCCCCCTCGTCCCTGCCCCTCGACTGACTGCCCAGCGTGCGAGCCAGGGGTGCCGCATCGCAGGGACCCTGGGCACTGGGGGCACGCCCAGGCAGCCCCCAGCAGGCACGGCATGGGCTGCTCGCCCAGCGTGCGGCAGCGGTGGGCGCGCTAGCCAGGCCACGGGCTCCCAGCGCGAGCTTGCTCCACGTTCCTGTCCCTGGACTAAGTGAACAGCGAGCGAGCCAGGAGACCCACGTCGCACAGAACCTGGGCACGTGTGGCACGCCCAGGCATCCACCAGCAGGCACAGCATGGGCTACTCGCCCAGCGCGCGGCAGAGGTGAGCGCACCAGTAAGGCCGCGGGCGCCCATCGCGAGCCAGCCCCCTCGTCCCTGCTCCTCGACTCACTGCCCAGCGTGCGAGCCAGGGGTGCCATGTTGCACAGACCCAGGGCATGGGTAGCATGCCCAGGCAGCCCCCAGCAGGCACGGCATGGGCTTCTCGCCCAGCAAGCGGCAGCGGTGGCCGTTCAAGCCTGGCCGCGGATGCCCATCACGAGCCAGCCCCCTCGTTCCTGTCCCTCGACTGACTTCCCAGCGTGCGAGCAAGGGGTGCCGCGTCGCATGGACCCTGGGCACGGGTGGCACGCCCAGGCAGCCCCCAGCAGGCACGGCATGGGCTGCTCGCCCAGTGTGTGGCAGCGGTGGGCGCGCTAGCCAGGCCGCTGGCGCCCATCGCGTGCTAGCCCCACGTTCCTGTCCCTCGACTAAGTGACCAGCGAGCGAGCCAGAAGAGCCACGTCGCACAGACCCTGGGCACGTGTGGCATGCCCAGGCAGCTAGCAGCAGGCACGGCATGGGCTACTCGCCCAGCGCGCGGCAGAGGTGAGCGCACCAGCCAGGCCGCGGGCGCCCATCGCGAGCCAGCCCCCTCGTCACTGCCCCTCGACTCACTGCCCAGCTTGCGAGCCAGGGGTGCCGTGTCGGACAGACCCTGGGCATGGGTGGCACACCCAGGCAGCCCCCAGCAGGCACGGCATGAGCTTCTCGCCCAGCGAGAGGCAGCGGTGGCCGCGGACGCCCATCACGAGCCGGCCCTCTCGTCCCTGCCCCTTGACCGACTGCCCAGCGTGCGAGCCAGGGGTGCCGCGTCGCAGGGACCCTGGGCACTGGTGACACACCCAGGCAGCCCCCAGCAGGCACGGCATGGGCTGCTCACCCAGTGTGCTGAAGCGGTGGGCGCGCCAGCCCTGCCGCGGGCGCCCATCGAGAGCCAGCCCCCTCGTCCCTGCCCCTTGACTGACTGCCCAGCGTTCGAACCAGGGGTGTCACGTTGCACGGGTCCTGGGCACGTGTGGCATGACCAGGCATCCCCCAGCAGGCACGGCATGGGATGCTCACCCAGTGTGCGGCAGCGGTGGGCACGTCAGCCAGGCCGCGGGCCCCCATCGCGAGCCAGCCGCCACGTCCCTGTCCCTCGACTATGTGCCCAGCGAGCGAGCCATGGGTGCCGCGTGGCACGGACCCTTGCCATGGGTGGCACACCCAGGAAGCCCCCAAAAGGCAAGGCATGGGCTGCTCGCCCAGCGTGCAGCAGCGGTGGGCGCGCTAGCCAGGCCGCGGGCGCCCATCGCGAGCCAGCCCCCACGTCCCTGTCCCTCGACGTTGTACCCAGCGAGCAAGCTAGGGGGGCCGAGTTGCACGGACCCTAGGCATGGGTGGCATGCCCAGGCAGCCCCCAGCAGGCGCGGCATGGGCTGCTCGCCCAGTGTGCGGCAGCGGTCGGCGCGCCAGCCAGGCCACAGGCGCCCATCGCGAGGCAGCCCCCTCGTCCCTGTCCCTCGACTAAGTGCCCAGCGAGCGAGCAAGGGGAGCCTTGTCGCACGGACCCTTGGCACGGGAGGCATGCCCAAGCCACCCCCAGCAGGAACAGCATGGGCCAAGTGCCCAGCGTACGGTAGAGGTGGGCGCGCCAGCCACGCGACGGGTGCCTTTTGCGGGCTAGCCCCCTCATCCCTCTCCGTCGACTAAGTGCCCAGCGAGCAAGCCAGGGGAGCCGCGATGCACAGACCCTTGGCATGGGTGTCACGCCCGGGCAGCCCCCAGCAGGTACAGCATGGCCTGCTTGCCCAGTGTGCGGACGCGGTGGGCGGGCCTGCCAGGCCGCGGGTGCCCATCGCGAGCCAGCCCCCTCGTCGCTGCCCCTCGACTGACTGCCCAGTGTGCGAGCCAGGGATGCCGTGTCGCATGGACCCTGGGCATGGGTGGCATGCCCGGGCAGCCCCAGCTAGCACGGCATGGGCTACTCGCCCAGCGTGCGGCAGCGGTGGGCGCGCCAGCCAAACCGCGGCCGGCCATCGTGAGCCGGCCGCCTCGTCCCTGCCCCTCGACTGACTGCCCAGCGTGCGAGCTAGGAGTGACGCATTGCACAGACCCTGGGCATGGGTGGCACGCCCAGGCAGCCCCCAGCAGGAACGGCATGGGCTGCTCGCCCAGCGTGCGGCAGCGGTGGGCGCGCTAGATAGGCGGTGGGCGCCCATCGCGAGCTAGCCCCCACGTTCCTGTTCCTCGACTAAGTGCCCAGTGAGCGAGCCAGGGGGACCGCGTCGCACAGACCCTTGGCACGGGTGGCATACCCAGGCAGCCCCCAGCAGGCACGGCATTGGCGGCTCGCCCACCGTGCAGCAGCGGTGGGCACGCCAGCCAGGCAGCGGACGCCCATCGCGGGCAAGCCCCCACGTTCCTGTCCCTCGACTAAGTGCCCAGCGAGCGAGCCAGGGGGACCGCGTTGCACAGACCCTGGGCACGAGTGGCACACCCAGGCAGCCCCCCGCCGGCATGGCATGGGCTGCTCACCCATCGTGCGGCTGCGGCGGGCGCACCAGCCAGGCCGCAGACGCCCATCGCAAGCCAGCCCCCTTGTCCCTGCCCCTCGGTGGACTGCCCAGCGTGCAAGCCAGGGGTGCCGCGTCGCACAGACCCTGGGCATTGGTGGCAGGCCTAGGCAGCCCCCAGCAGCCACGGTATAGGCTGCTTGCCCAACATGCTGCAGCGGTTGGCGCACCAGCCAGGCTGCGGGAGCCCAACGTGAGCCAGCTCCCACGTCCCTGTCCCTCGACTAAGTGCCCGGTGAGCGAGCCAGAGGGGCCACATCACATGGACCCTGGGCACGGGTGGCATGCCCAGGCAGCCCCCAGCAGGCACAGCATGGGCTTCTCGCCCAGCGTGCGGCAGCAGTATGCGCGCCAGCCAGGCCGCAGGCGCCCATCGTGAGCTAGCCCCCACGTTCCTGTCCCTCAACTATGTGCCCTGCGAGCGAGCCAGGGGGGCCGCGTCGCACTGACCCTTGGCATGGGTGCCACACCAAGGCAGCCCCCAGCAGGCATGACATGGGCTGCTCGCCCAGCGTGCGGCAGCGGTGGGCGTGCTAGCCAGGCCACGGGCGCCCATCGCTAGCAAGTCCCCACGTTCCTGTCCCTCGACTAAGTGCGCAGCGAGCGAGCCATGGGGGCCGCATCGCACAGTCCCTGGGCACGTGTGGCACAACCAGGAAGCCCCCAGTAGGCACGGCATGGGCTGCTTGCCCAGCGTAAGGCAGAGGTGAGCGCGCCAGCCAGGCCGCGGGCGCCCATCTCGAGCCAGCCCCCTAGTCCCTGCCCCTCGACTCAATGCCCAGCGTGCGAGCCAGGGTTGCCGCGTCGCACGGACCCTGGGCATGGGTGGCACGCCCAGGCATCCCCCAGCAGGCACGGCCTGGGCTGCTCGCCCAGCGTGCAGCAGCAGTGGCCGCGCAAGCCAGGCAGCGGGCGCCCATCGCAAGCTAGCCCCCACGTTCCCATCCCTCGACTAAGTGCCCAGTGGGTGAGCCATGGGGGCCACATCGTACAGACCCTGGGCATGTGTGGGATGCCAAGGCAGCCCCCAGCAGGCACGGGATGGGCTGCTTGCCCAGCGTGCGGCAGTGGTGGGCGCGCCAGCCAGGCCGCTTGCGACCATCGTGAGCCAGCCCACGAGTCCCTGCCCCTCGACTGACTGCCCAGCGAGTGAGCCAGGAGTGCCGTGTCGCACGGACCCTGGGCACGGGTGGCATGCCTGGGAATCCCCCAGCTGGCACGGCATGGGCTACTTGCCCAGCGTGCGGCAGCGGTGGGTGCGCCAGCCAGGCCGCGGGCGCCATCGCGAGCTAGCCCCCATGTTCTTGTCCCTCGACTAAGTGCCCATCGAGCGAGCCAGGGGGGACACGTTGAACGGACCCTGGGCACGGGTGGCACGCCCAGGCAGCCCCCAGTAGGCACGGCTTGGGCTGCTCGCCCAGCGTACAGCAGCGGTGGGCGCACTAGCCAAGCCGCGGCCGCCCATCGCGAGCTAGCCCCACGTTCCTGTCCCTCGACTAAGTGACCAGCGTGCGAGCCAGGGTAGCCACATCGCAGAGACCCTGGGCACGTGTGGCACGCCCAGGCAGCCCCCAGCAGGCATGGCATGGGCTACTCGCCCAGCGCGCGGCAGAGGTAAGCGCGCCAGCCAGTCCGCGGGCGCCCATCGCGAGCCAGCCCCCTCGTCCTTGCCCCTCGACTCACTGCCCAGCGTGCCAGCCACGGGTGCCGCGTCCCACAGACCCTGGACATGGGTGGCACGCCCAGGCAGCCCCCAGCAGGCACGGCATGGGCTGCTCACCCAGCGAGCAGCAGCGGTGGCCGTGCAAGCCCGGCCGCGGGCACCCATTGCGAGCCGGCCCCCTCGTCCCTGCCCCTCGACTGACTGCCCAGCGTACAATCCAGGGGTGCCGTGTTGCACGGACCCTGGGCACTGGTGGCATGCCCAGGCAGCCCCCAGCAGGCACGGCATGGGCTGCTCGCCCAGCGTGCGGTAGCAGTGGATGCAGAAGCCAGGCCGCGGGCACCCATCGCAAGCTAGCCCCCGCGTTCCGGTCCCTCGACTAAGTGCACAGCGAGCAAGCCGGGGGGGCCGCATTCAACTGACCCTGGGCATGGGTGGCACGCCCAGGCAGCCCCCAGCAGGCAAGGCATGGGCTGCTCGCCCTGCGTGCGGCAGCGGTGGGCACGCTAGATAGGCCGCGGGCGCCCATCATGAGCTAGCCCCAACGTTCCTGTTCCTCGACTAAGTGCCCGGTGAGCGAGCCAGGGGGGCCGCGTTGCACAGACCCTTGGCACGTGTGGCATGCCAAGGCAGCCCCCAGCAGGTACGGCATTGTCTGCTCGCCCAGCGTGCGGCAGCGGCGGGTGCACCAGCCAGGCAGCGGGCGCCCATCGCGGGCTATCCCCCACGTTCCTGTCCCTCGACTAAGTGCCCAGCGAGGGAGCAAGGGCGGGCCACATCGCATGGACCCTGGGCACGGGTGGCACACGCAGGCAGCCCCCAGCCGGCATGGCATGGGCTGCTCGCCCATCGTGCGGCAGCAGCGGGCGTGCCGGCCAGGCCGCGGACGCCCATCGCGAGCCAGACCCCTTGTCCCTGCCCCTTGACGGACTGCCCAGCGTGCGAGCCAGGGGTGCTGCATCGCGCAGACCCTGGGCATGAGTGGCAGGCCCAGGCAGCCCCCAGCAGGCATGGCATAGGCTGCTCGCCCAACGTGCTGCAGCGGTGGGCGCACCGGCAAGGCCGCGGGCGCCCAACGTGAGCCAGCCCCCACGTCCCTGTCCCTCGACTAAGTGCCCAGTGAGCGAGCCAGGGGGCCACATCGCATGGACCCTGGGCACGGGTGGCACGCCCAGGCAGCCCCCAGCAGGCACGGCATGGGCTTCTTGCCCAGCGTGCGGAAGCAGTATGTGCGCCAGCCAGGCCGCTGGCGCCCATCGCGAGCTAGCCCCCACGTTCCTGTCCCTCAACTATGTGCCCAGCGAGCGAGCCAGAGAGGCCACGACGCACAGACCCTGGGCACGTGTGGCACGCCCAGGCAGCCCCCAGCAGGCACGGCATGGGCTTCTCGCCCAGCGTGCGGCAGAGGTGAGCGCGCCAGCCAGGCCGCGGGCGCCCATCGCGAGCCAGCCCCCTAGTCCCTGCCCCTCAACTCAATTCCCAGCGTGCGAGCGTGGGTTGCCGCGTTGCATGGACCCTGGGCAAGGGTGGCACGCCCAGGAATCCCCCAGCAGGCACGGCATGGGCTGCTCGCCCAGCGTGCAGCAGCGGTGGCCGTGCAAGCCAGGCCGCGGGCGCCCATCGCAAGCTAGCTCCCACGTTCCTGTCCCTCGACTAAGTGCCCAGCGAGGGAACCAGGGGGGCTGTGTCGCACGGACCCTGGGCATGGGTGGCACACCCAGGCAGCCCCCAACCGGCACAGCATGGGCTGCTCGTCCATCGTGCGGCTGCGGCGGGCGCGCCAGCCAGGCCGCGGGCGCCGATTGCGAGCCTGCCCCCTCGTCCCTGCCCCTCGACTGACTGCCCAGCTTGCGAGCCAGGGGTGCCGTGTCACACAGACCCTGGGCACAGGTGGCATGCCCAGGCAGCCCCCAGCAGGCACGGCATGGGCTTCTTTCCCAGCGTGCGGCAGCGGTGGGCGCGCCAGCCAGCCCGCGGGCGCCCATCGCGAGCCAGCCACCACGTCCCTGTACCTCGACTAAGTGCCCTGTGAGTGAGCCAAGGGGGCCGCGTCGCATGGACCTTGGGCATGGGTGGCATGCCCAGGGAGCCCCCAGCAGGCACGGCATGGGCTACTCGCCCACCGTGTGGCAGCGGTGGGCGCGCCAGCCAGGCCGCGGGCGCCCATCGCGAGCCAGCCCCCTCGTCCCTGTCCCTCGACCGACTGCCCAGTGTGCGAGCCAGGGGTGGCACGTTGCACAGACCATGGGCACGGGTGGCACACCCAGGAAGCCCCCAGCAGGCATGGCATGGGCTGCTCGCCCAGCGTGCGGCAGCGGTGGGCGCACCAGTCAGGCTGCGGGCGCCCATCCTGAGCCAGCACCCACGTCCCTGTCCCTCGACGTAGTGCCCAGCGAGCAATTCAGGGGTGCCGTGCCACACAGACCCTGGGCACAGGAGGCTAGCCCAGGCAGCTACCATCAGCCATGGCATGGGCGGCTCGTCCAGCGTACGGAAGTGGTGGGCGCGTCATCATGGCCGCGGGCGCCCATCACGAGCCAGCCCCCACGTCCCTGTCCCTCGACTGACTGCCAAGGGTGCGAGCCAGGGATGCCATGTTGCATGGACCCTGGGCATGGGTGGCACACCCAGGCATCCCCCAGTAGGCACGGCATTGGCTGCTCGCCCAGCGTGCGGCAGCGGTGGGCGCGCCAGCCAGGCCGCGGGCGCTCATTGTGAGCCAGCCCCCACGTCCCTGTCCCTCAACGTAGTTCCCAGATAGCGAGCCAGGGGGGCCGCATCGCACGAACCCTGGCATTGCTGGCAAGCCCAGGCAGGCCTCAGCAAGCACAGCATGGGCGCGCCAGCCAGGCCGCTGGCACCCATCGTGAGCCAGCCCTCTCGTCCCTGCCCCTCGACTGACTGCCCAGCTTGCGAGCCAGGGGTGCCACGTCGCACAGACCCTGGGCACAGGTGGCATGCCCAGGCAGCCCCCAGCAGGCACGGCATGGGCTTCTTTTTCAGTGTGCAGCAGCGGTGGGCGCGCCAGCCAGGCCGCGGGCGCCCATCGCGAGCCAGCCACCACGTCCCTGTCCCTTGACTAAGTGCCCTGTGAACGAGCCAGGGGGGCCGCGTCGCACGGACCCTGGGCATGGGTGGCATGCCCAGGAAGCCCCCAGCAGGCGCGGCATGGGCTACTCAGCCCAGCGTGCGGCAGCAGTGGGCACGCCAGCCAGGCCTTGGGTGCCCATCGCGAGCCAGCCCCCACGTCCCTGTCCCTCGACTTAGTTCCCACCGAGCGAGCCAGGGGGGCCGCATCGCACGGACCCTGGCACAGGGGGCAAGCCCAGGCAGGCCCCAGCAGGCACAGCATGGGCTGCTCACCCAGCTTGCAGCAGCGGTGGGCGCGCCAGCCAGGCCGCGGGCGCCAATCACGAGCCAGCCCCCTCGTCCCTGCCCCTCGACTGAATGCCCAGCTTGCGAGCCAGGGGTGCCACGTCGCACAGACCCTGGACACAGGTGGCATGCCCAGGCAGCCCCCAGCAGGCACGGCATGGGCTGCTTTCCCAGCGTGCGGCAGCGGTGGGTGCGCCAGCCAGGCCGCGGGCGCCCATCGCGAGCCAGCCACCACGTCCCTGTCCCTCGACTAAGTGCCCAGCGAGTGAGCCAGGGGGGCTGTGTCGCACGGACCCTGGGAATTGGTTGCGTGCCCAGGAAGCCCCCAGCAGGCATGGCATCGGCTGCTCGCCCAGCGTGCGGCAGCAGTGGGCGCGACAGCCAGGCCGCGGGCCCCCATCGCCAGCCAGCCCCCTCGTCCGTGCCCCTCGACTGACTGCCCAGCGTGCGAGCCATGGGTGCCGCGTCGCACTGACCCTGGGCATGGGTGCCATGCCCAAGCAGCCCCCAGCAGGCACGGCAAGGGGTGCTCGCCCAGCGTGCGGCAGCGGTGGGTGCGCTAGCCACGCCGCGAGCGCCCATCGCGAGCCAGCCCCCTCCTCCCTGTCCCTCGACTGACTGCCCAGCGTGCGAGCCAGGGGTGCCGCGTTGCACAGACCCTGGGAACGGGTGGCACGCCAAGGCAGCCCCCAGGAGGCACTGCAGGGGCTGCTCGCCCAGCATGCGGCAGAGGTTGGCGCGCCAGCGGGGCCGCGGACTCCCATCGCGAGCTAGGCCCCACGTCCCTGTCCCTCGACTAAGTGCCCAGCGGGCGAGCAGGGGGGGCCGCGTCGCACGGACCCTGGGCACTGGAGGCACGCCCAGGCCGCCCCCAGCAGGCACGGCATGGGCTTCTCGCCCAGCTTGCGGCAGCGGTTGGTGCGCCAGCCACGCCACGGGTGCCCATCGCGAGCCAGCCCCCACGTCCCTGTCCCTCGACTAAGAGCTCAGCGTACGAGCCCGGGGGGCCGCATCGCACGGACCCTGGGCACAGGTGGCACGCCCAGGCAGCCCCCAGCAGGCATGGCATGGGCTTCTTGCCCAGCGTGTGGCAGCGGTGGGCACGCCAGCCAGGCCGCAGGCGCCCATCGTGAGCCAGCCCCCTCGTCCCTGCCCCTCGACTGACTGCCCAGCGTGCGAGCCAGAGGTGCCGCGTTGCACAGACCCTGGGCATTGGTGCACACCCAGGTAGCCCCCAGCAGGCACGGCATGGGCTGCTCGCCCAGTGTGCAGCAGCGGTGGGCTAGCCAGCCAGTCCGCGGGAACCCATCGCGAGCCAGTCCCCTTGTCCCTGCCCCTCTACTGACTGCACTGCATGCGAGCCTGGGGTGCTGCGTTGTATGGATGCTTGGCACGGGTGGCACGCCCAGGCAGCCCCCAGCAGGCACAGCATGGGCTGCTCGCCCAGCGTCCGGCAGCGGTGGGCGCGCCAGCCAGGCCGCGGGCGCCCATCGCGAGCCATCCCCCACGTGCCTGTCCCTCGACGTAGTGCCCAGCGAGCGAGCCAGGGGAGCCGTGTCGCAAGGACCCTTGGCACGGGTGGCACGCCCAGGCAGCCCCCAGCGGGCACGGCATGGGTTGCTCGCCCAGAGTGTGGCTGCGGTGGGCGCGCCATTCAGGCTGCGGGCGCCCATTGCGAGCCAGCCCCCACGTCCCTGTCCCTCGACGTAGTGCCCAGCGAGCTAGCCAGGGGAGCTGCGTCGCACAGACCCTAGGCACGGGTCAGCAGGCATGGGTTGCTCGCCCAGTGTGCGGCAGCGCACGCCAGCCAGGCCGCGGGCGCCCATCGTGAGCCAGCCTTCTCATCCCTGTCCCTCGACGTAGTGCCCAGCGAGCGAGCCACGTGCCTGTCCCTCTGACGTAGTGCCCAGCGAGCGAGCCAGGGGAGCCGTGTCGCAAGGACCCTTGGCCCAGCGTGCGGCAGCGATGCCCATCGCGAGCCAGCCCCATTGTCCCTCCCCCTCGACTGACTGCCCTGCCAGCCTGGGGTGCTGCATTGCATGGACCCTTTGCATGCAGGCATTGCTCGCCCAGAGTGTGGCTGCGGTGGGCGCGCCATTCAGGCTGCGGGCGCCCATTGCGAGCCAGCCCCCACGTCCCTGTCCCTCGACGTAGTGCCCAGCGAGCGAGCCAGGGGGGGCGCGTCGCACAGACTCTGGGCACGGGTGGCATGCCCAGGCAGCCCCCAGCAGGCACGGCATGCTCGCCCAGCTGCGGCAGCGGTCAGGCCGCAGCGTGCCAGACAGCGAGTGGGCGCATGGACCCCACGGGTCAGGCCATGGAATGGGCTTCTCGCCCAGTGTGCTGGCGCCCATCGCGAGCCAGCCCCCTCGTCCCTGCCCCTCGGCTGAATACCCAGTGTGCGAGCCAGGGGTGCCGCGTCGCACGGACCCTGGGCACGGGTGTGCCCACGCCCAGGCCGTCCCCAGCAAGCACAGTATGAGCTTCTCGCCCAGCGTGCGGCAGCGATGGCCGGGCCAGCCAGGCCGCGGGCGCCCATCGCGAGCCAGCCCCATTGTCCCTCCCCCTCGACTGACTGCCCTGCGTGCGAGCCTGGGGTGCTGCATTGCATGGACCCTTTGCATGGGTGGCACGCCCAGGCAGCCCCCAGCAGGCATGGCATGGGCTTCTCGCCCAGCGTGCGGCAGCAGTGGGCACGCCAGCCAAGCCGCGGGCTCCCATCGCGAGCCACCCCCTCGTCCCTGCCCCTCGGCTGAATGCCCAGCGTGCGAGCCAGGGGTGCCGCGTCGCTCGGACCCTGGGCACAGTGGCACACCCAGGTAGTCCCCAGCAGGCACGGCATGGGCTGCTCACCCAGCGTGCGGCAGCGGTAGGCACGCCAGCCAGGCCGCGGGCGCCCATAGCTAGCCAGCCCCCACGTCCCTGGCCCTCGACGTAGTGCCCAGCAAGCGAGCCAGGGGGGCTGTGTCGCACGGACCCTGGGCACGGGTGGCACGCCCAGGCAGCCCCTAGCAGGCCCGGCATGGGTTGCTCGCCCAGCGTGCGGCAGCGGTGGGCGCGCCAGCCAGGCCACTAGCGCCCATCGCAAGCCAGCCCCCTCATGCCTGCCCCTCGACTGACTGCCCAGCGTGCGAGCCAGGGGTGCCACAGCTGTCGCCAGCAGGCACGGCGCCAGCCTTGCCAGGGGCACCCCACGCGAGCCAGCCGCGAGCTTGCTGTGAGGCTCAGCACATGCTGTGGGCGTTGATTTCATGGGCAAGCTGGCCTTGGCCGTGGCCCCTGTCTCTGGTGGAGGCTGAGGGCTGCCATGGGGTGGCTGGAGGTGCGCTGGACAGGGCAGCCAGGTGCACCAAGGGCCAGGCAGAGGCACGGCTGCCCAAGCCTGCTCCAGCAATGCCCAGTTGGAAATTGTTGTGAATTGACCGTCTTTTCATCATGGAATAGGTCCCGAAATGACTCAAATAATTCATGTAATTCATGAGGAGTCTGTCTCCGAAGTTTGGGATCATTTTGACTCACGGGCTATTTTTGATGATTTTTTCAATTTTCGGCTGTAGAAAATTCATTAAAAAAACTTTATTGCCCAGAAAATTCTGAAATTTTTTCTGGTGGTAGATATGATTATTCTCCATTTACGTACAAAATTTCAGCTCAAAATTCCTTGGAAATAATTTTTTAAACCCATTATGACGGCTCAGACATATTGATGTTTCCTCTTGCCGGGAGTGAAATTTCATTTAAGACTCTTTAGGGGGGAGGTGGTCACCGAGCTTGCTGGGTGCCAACAGGCCATGCGTGCCTCCCCCCCTGCCCATCCCACATGGGCAGGCGCTGGGCTTGGGCAATCCAGCGCGCATGGCATGGGCATGGCGGCTTGCTGCCTTGCCCATCCAGCCGGTGGTGCGTGGCTGTGGCGGCCACCACCGCCGGCAGGCAGGCGGCTGGCGACATCGGTCGAAGAGTGTGGGATGCCCGATCAGTAGCCGACGGAGTGGGGAAAATGTGGGAAACAAAATCCACTAAATTGTGGGCAACAAAATGAGAAAAATCGTGGGATAATGAGCTGGGATGTGGCTACACAAGCTCGACGGTGTGGGCAGCGAAGCTAACGATGATGCATGCTACGTGAGGGCCAAATCGCTGGGGGGATTTTGAGCATGCGGAGTGCTTCATCGCAGGCCCTCGAGGTGGCAGATGCAGGGCTGGATCCTGATGCCCAGGCTTGCCTAGGCGGACTCCTTGCGCAGCATGATCGACGACACAATTGTCGGCCGTTAGAAAAGAGCGAGCCACACGGCCAGCCTGGGCAAGGCGTGACACCCCTGCTGCCAAGGCCTCATTGACAGGAAAAACGTGCGCAATGAAATGAGAAAAATTGTGGGATAATGAGCTGGGATGTGGCTACACAAGCTCGACGGTGTGGTCGGCGAAGCTAACGATGATGCATGCTACGCAAGGGCCAAATCGCTGGGGGGATTTCGAGCATGCGGAGTGCTTCATCGCAGGCCCTCGAGGCGGCGGACGTGGGGTTGGATCCTGACGCTCAGGCTTGCCTAGGCGGACTCGTTGTGCAGCACGGTCGGCGACACGATCGTTGGCCGTTAGCAACGAGCGAGCCACACGGCCATCCCGGGCAAGGCATGACACCCCTGCTGCCAAGGCCTCATCGGTGGGAAAAACGTGGGTAACGAAATGAGAGAAATTGTGGGATAGTGAGCTGGGATGTGGCTAGACAAACTCGACGGTGTGGCGGCGAAGTTAACGATGATGCATGCTACGTGAGGGCCAAATCGCTGGGGGGATTTTGAGCATGCGGAGTGCTTCATCGCAGGCCCTCGAGGTGGCGGATGCAGGGCTGGATCCCGACGCCCAGGCTTGCCTAGGCGGACTCATTGCGCAGCGTGATCGATGACACAATCGTCGGCCGTTAGCAAAGAGCGAGCCACACGGCCAGCCCGGGCAAGGCGTGACACCCTTGCTGCCAAGGCCTCATCGACAGGAAAAACGTGCGCAACAAAATGAGAAAAATCGTGGGATAATGAGCTGGGATGTGGCTACACAAGCTCAACGGTGTGGGCGGCGAGGCTAACGATGATGCATGCTACGCGAGGGCCAAATCGTTGGGGGGAATTTCGAGCATGCAGAGTGCTTCGTCGTAGGCCCTCGAGGCGGCGGACGTGGGGTTGGATCCCGACACTCAGGCTTGCCTAGGTGGACTCGTTGCACAGCGCGATTGACGACACGATCGTTCGGCCATTAGCAATGAGCGAGCCACACGGCCAGCCTGGGCACCCCTGCTGCCAAGGCCTCATCGGTGGGAAAAATGTGGGCAACGAAGCCAGAATAATCGTGGGATAATGAGCTGGGATGTGGCTAGACAATCTCGATGTGTTGGGCGGCGAAGCTAATGATGATGCATGCTACGTGAGGGCCAAACCATTGGGGGGATTTCGAGCATGCGGAGTGCTTCGTCGCAGGCCCTCGAGGCGGCTGACTTGGGGTTGGATCTTGACGCTCAGGCTTGCCTAGGCGGACTCGTTACGCAGAGCGATCGACGACACGATCGTTGGCCGTTAGCAACGAGCAAGCCACACGGCCAGCCTGGGCACCCCTGCTGCCAAGACCTCATCGGTGGGAAAAACGTGGGCTACGAAGCGAGAATAATCATGGGATAATGAGGTGGGATGTGGCTAGACAAGCTCGATGGTGTGGGCGGCGAAGCTAATGATGATAAATGCTACGTGAGGGCCAAATCGTTGGGGGGATTTCAAGCATGCGGAGTG
>JAJFZO010000722.1:25000-60000 GCA_021397835.1 Moringa oleifera | reverse complement strand
GCAGCGGTGGGCGCACCAGGCAAGCCACGGGCTCCCATCGCGAGCCAGCCCCCTTGTTCCTGTCCCTTGACTAAGTGCCCAGCGAGCGAGCCAGGGGAGCTGCGTTGCATGGACCCTGGGCATGAAAGACATGCCCCGGAAGCCCCCAGGAGGCATGGGATGGGCCAAGTGCCCAGCGTGCGGCAGCGGTGGGCGCGCCAGCCAGGCCACAGGCGCCCATCTCGAGCCAGGCCCCTCGTCCCTGTCCCTCGACTAACTGCTCAGCGAGCGAGCCAGGGGAGCTGCGTTGCATGGAACCTGGGAACGGGAGGCATGCCCCAGCAACCCCCAGCAGGCACGGCATGGGCCAAGTGCACAGCGTGCGGTAGAGGTGAGCACGCCAGCCAGGCGACGGGCGCCCTTCGCGAGCCAGCCCCCTCGTCCCTGTCCCTCGACTAAGTGCCCAGCGAACGAGCCAGGGGAGCCATGTCGAACAGACCCTGGGCACGGGAGGCATGCCCAGGCAGCCCCCAGTATGCACAGAATTGGCAAAGTGGCATACGTGCGGCAGCGGTGGGCGCGCCAGCCAGGCCACAGGCGCCCATCGCGAGCCAGCCCCCTCGTCCCTTTCCCTCGACTAAGTGCCCAGCTAGCGAGCCAGGGAAGCTGCGTCGCATGCACCCTGCACACGGGAGGCATGCCCCGGCAGCCCCCAGCAGGCACAGCATGGGCCAAGTGCCCAGCGTGGGGCAGCGGTGGGCGCGCCAGCCAGGCCACAGGCGCCCATCTCGAGCCAGCACCCTCGTCCCTGTCCCTCGACTAAGTGCTCAGCGAGCGAGCCAGGGGAGCAGGGTCACATGGACCCTGGGAATGGGAGGCATGCCCCTGCAACCCCCAGCAGGCGCGGCATGGGCCAAGTGCCCAGTGTGCGGTAGAGGTGAGTGCGCCAGACAGGCGACGGGTGCCCTTCGCAAGCCAGCCCCCTCGTCCCTGTCCCTCGACTAAGTGCCCACCGAACGAGCCAGGGGAGCCGCGTTGCACAGACCCTTGGCATGGGAGGCATGCCCAGGCATCCCCCAGTATGCACGGCATTGGCAAAGTGGCATACGTGCGGCAGCGGTGGGCACGCCAGCCAGGCCACGGGCACCCATCGCGAGCCGGCCTCCTCGTCCCTGTCCCTCGACTAAGTGCCCAGCGAGCCAGGGGAGCCGTGTCGCACAGATCTTGGGCATGGGAGAAATGCACAGGAAGCCCCCAGCATGCACAGCATGGGCCAAGTGCCCAGCGTGCGACAGCGGTTGGCGCGCCAGCCAGGCCACAGGCGCCCATCGCGAGCCAGCCCCCTCGACCCTGTCCCTCGACTAAGTACCCAGCGAGCGAGCCAGGGGAGCCACATTGCATGGACCCTGGGCATGAGAGGCATGCCCAGGCAGCCTCCAGCAGGCACGGCATGGGCCAAGTGGCCATCATGAGGCAGCGGTGGGCACACCAGCCAAGCCATGGGCTCCCATCGCGAGCCAGCCCCCTCGTTCCTGTCACTTGAGTAAGTGCCCAGCGAGCGAGCAAGGGGAGCCATGTCGCATGGACCCTGGGCATGAGAGACATGCCCTGGAAGTCCCCAGGAGGCCTAGGATGGGCCAAGTGCCCAGCGTGTGGCAGCGGTGGGCGCGCCAACCAGGCCACAAGCGCCCATCTTGAGCCAGGCCCCTCGTCCCTGTCCCTCGACTAACTGCTCAGCGAGCGAGCCAGGGGAGCCGTGTTGCATGGACCCTGGGAATGGGAGGCATGACCCAGCAACCCCCAGCAGGCATGGCATGGGCCAAGTGCCCAGCGTGCGGTAGAGGTGAGCGCGCCAGCCAGGCGACGGGCGCCCTTCGTGAGCCAGCCCCCTCGTCCCTGTCCCTCGACTAAGTGCCCAGCGAACGAGCAAGGGGAGCCACGTCGCACAGACCCTGGGCATGGGAGGCATGCCCAGGCAGCCCCCAGTATGCATGGCATTGGCAAAGTGGTATACGTGCGGCAGCGGTGGGCGCGCCAGCCAGGCCACCAGCGCCCATCGCGAGCCAGCCCCCTCGTCCATGTCCCTCGACTAAGTGCCCAGCGAATGAGCCAGGGGAGCCGCGTCGCATGGACCCTGCACATGGGAGGCATGCCCCGGCAGCCCCCAGCAGGCACGGCATGGGCGAAGTGCCCAGCGTGCGGCAGCAGCGGGCGCGCCAGCCAGGCCACAGGCGCCCATCTCGAGCCAGCCCTCTCGTCCCTGTCCCTCAACTAAGTGCTCAGCGAGCGAGCCAGGGGAGCTGCGTCGCATGGACCCTGGGAATGGGAGGCATGCCCCTGCAACCCCCAGAAAGCGTGGCATGGGCCAAGTGCCCAGCGTGCGGTAGAGGTGAGCGCGCCAGACAGGCGACGGGCGCCCTTCGCGAGCCAGCCCCCTCGTCCCTGTCCCTCGACTAAGTGCCCACCGAACGAGCCAGCGGAGCCGCGTCAGACAGACCCTTGGCACGGGAGGCATGCCCAGGCAGCCGCCAGTATGCATGGCATTGGCAAAGTGGCATACGTGCGGCAGTGGTGGGGAGCCAGCCAGGCCACGGGCGCCCATCGTGAGCTGGCCTCCTCGTCCCTGTCCCTCGACTAAGTGCCCAGCGAGCGAGCCAGGGCAGCTGCGTCGCACAGATCCTGGGCATGGGAGGCATGCACAGGAAGCCCCCAGTATGCATAGCATGGGCCAAGTGCCCAGCGTGCGACGGCGGTGGGCGCGCCAGCCAAGCCACGGGCGCCCATCGCGAGCCAGCCCCCTCGACCCTGTCCCTCGACGAAGTACCCAGCGAGCGAGCCAGGGGAGCCACATCGCATGGACCCTGGGCATGAGAGGCATGCTCAGGCAGTGTCCAGCAGGCACGGCATGGGCCAAGTACCCAGCATGCGGCAGCGGTGGGCGCGCCAGCCAAGCCACGGGCTCCCATCACGAGCAAGCCCCCTCGTCCCTGTCCCTCGACGAAGTGCCCAGCGAGCGAGCCAGGGGGGCCGCATCGCATGGAACCTGGGCATGGGTGGCACGTACAGGAAGCCCCCAGCAGTCACGGCATGGGCTGCTCACCCAGTGTGTGGCAGTGGTGGGCGCGCCAGCCAGGACGCGGGCGCCCATTCCGAGCCATCCCCCACGTCCCTGTCCCTCGATGTAGTGCCCAGTGAGCAAGCCAGGGGGGCCGCGTTGCATGGATCCTGGGCATGGTTGGGACGCCCAGGCGGCCCCCAGCAGGCATGGCATGGGCTGCTCGCCCAGCGTGCAGCAGCGGTGGACGCGCCAGCCAGGCTGCGGGTGCCCATCGCGATGCAGCACCCTCGTCCCTGCCCCTCGACCGACTGCCCAGCGTGCGAGCCAGGGGAGCTGCGTCGAATGGATCCTGGGCATGAGAGGCATGCCCCAGAAGCCCCCAGCAGGCACGGCATGGGCCAAGCGCCAAGCGTGCAGTAGAGGTGGTCGCGCCAGCCAGGCGACGGGCGCCCTTCGCGAGCCAGCCCCCTCGTCCCTGTCCCTCAACTAAGTGCCCAGCAAAAGAGCCAGGGGAGCCACGTCACATAGACCCTGGGCACGGAAGGCAAGCCCAGGCAGCCCCCAGCAGGCACGGCATGGGCCAAGTGCCCAGGGTGCGGCAGAGGTGGGCGCGCCAGCCAGGCCACAGGCGCCCATCGCGAGGCAGCCCCCTCGTCCCTGTTCCTCGACTAAGTGCCCAGCGAGCGAGCCAGGGGGGCCGCGTCGCACAGACCCTGGGCATGGGTGGCACGGCATGGGCTTATTGCCCAGCGTACGGCAGCGGCGGGCGCCCATCGCGAGCCAGCCCCCACGTCCCTGTCCATTGACATAGTGCCCAGCGAGCGTGCCAGGGGGATCGAGTCGCACAGACCCTGGGCACGGGTGGCATGCCCAGGCAGTCCCCAGCAGGCACAGCATAGGCTGCTCACCCAGCGTGCGGCAGCAGGGGACGCGCCAGCCAGCCCGCAGGGGCCCATCGCGAGCCAGCCCCCACGTCCCTGTCCCTTGACTAAGTACCCAGCGAGCGGGCCAGGGGGGCCGGGTTGTGCAGACCCTGTGAATGGGTGGCACACCCAGGTGGCCCCCAGCAGGCATGGCATGGGCTGCTTGCCCAGCGTGTGGCAGCGGTGGGCGCGCCAGCCAGGCCGCGGGCGCCCATCGCAAGCCAGCCCCCACGTCCCTGTCCCTCGACGTAGTGCCAAGCGAGCGAGCCAGGGGGGCCATGTCGCATGAACCCTGGGAATGAGCAGCACTCCCAGGCAGCCCCCAGCAGGCATGGCATGGGCTGCTCGCCCAGGGTGCGGCAGTGATGGACTCGCCAGCCAGGCTGCGGGCGTCCATCTCGAGGCAGCGCCCTCTTCCCTGCCCCTCAACCTACTGCCAAGCGTGTGAGCCAGGGGAGCCATGTCGCATGGACCCTGCACATGGGAGGCTGCCCCAGAAGCCCCCAGCAGGCATGGCATGGGCCAAGTGCCAAGCGTGCAGTAGAGGTGGGCGCGCCAGCCAGGCGACGGGCGCCCTTCGTGAAACAGGCACCTCGTCCCTGTACCTCGACTAAGTGCCCAGTGAATGAGCCAGGGGAGCCGCGTCATACGGACCCCGGGCGCGGAAGGAACTCCCAGGCAGCCCCCAGTAGGCACGGCATGGGCCAAGTGCCCAGCGTGGGGCAGAGGTGGGTGCGCCAGCCCGGCCACAGGCGCCCATCGCGAGCCAGCCCCCTCGTCCCTGTCCCTCGACTAAGTACCCAGCGAGCGAGCCAAGGCGGCCGCGTCGCATGGACCATGGGCATGGGTGGCACACCCAGGTGGTCCCCAGCAAGCATGGCATGGGCTTTGCCCAGCGTGCGGCAGCGGTGGGCGCGCCAGCCAGGCGGCGGGCGCCCATCGTGAGCCAGCCCCTACGTCCCTGTCCCTCGACATAGTGCCCAGAGAGCGAGCCAGGGTGGCCACGTTGCACAAACTCTGGCAACAGGTGGCATTCCCAGGCAGCCCCCAGCAGGCACGGCATGGGCTGCTCGCCCAGTGTGCGGCAGCGGTGGACGCGCCAGCAAGGCCGCGGGCGCCCATCTCGTGCAAGCCCCCTCGTCCCTGTCCCTCGACTAAGTGCCCAGCGAGCGAGCCAGTAGGGCCACCTCGCATGGAACCTGGGCATGGGTGGCACGCCCAGGTAGCCCCCAGCAGTCACGGCATGGGCTGCTCGCCCAGCGTGTGGCAGCGGTGGACGCGCCAGCCAGGCTGCAGGTGCCCATCGCAAGCCAGCCCCCTTGTCCCTGTCCCTCGACTAAGTGCCGAGCGAGTGGGCCAGGGTAGCCGCATCGCACGGACCCTGGGCGTGGGTGGCACGCCCAGGAAGCCCCCAGCAGTCATGGAATCGGCTGCTTGCCCAGCGTCTCGCAGTGGTGGGCGCGCCAGCCAGGACGCGGGCGCCCATTCTGAGCCATCCCCCACGTCCCTGTCCCTCGACGTAGTGCCCAGCGAGCTAGCCAGGGGGGCCATGTCGCACGGATCCTGGGGATGGGTGGGATGCCCAGGCAGCCCCCAGCAGGCACAGCATGGGCTGCTTGCCCAGCGTGCGGCAGCGGTGGGCGCGCCAGCCAGGCGGCGTGCGCCCATCGTGAGCCAGCCCCCACGTCCCTGTCCCTCGACGTAGTGCCCAGAGAGCGATCCAGGGTGGCCACGTCACACGGACCCTGGGAACAGGTGGCATTCCAGGCAGCCCCCAGCAGGCACGGCATGGGCTGCTCGCCCAGTGTGCGGCAGCGGTGGACGCGCCAGCCAGGCCTCGGGCGCCCATCTCGAACCAGCCCCCTCATCCCTGTCCCTCGACATAGTGCCCAGCGAGCGAGCCAGGGGGGCCACGTCGCACGGACCCTGGGAATGGGTGGCACACCGAGGCAGCCCCCAGCAGGCACGGAATGGGCTGCTCGCCCAGCGTGCGGCAGCGGTGGACGCGCCAGCCAGGCCGCGGGCACCCATCGCGAGCCAGCCCCCTCGTCCCTGTCCCGCGACGTAGTACCCAGCGAGCAAGCCAGGGGGGCCGCATCACATGGACCCTAGGCACGGGTGGTACGCCCAGGCAGCCCCCAGCAGGCACGGCATAGGCTGCTCACCCAGCGTATGGCAGCGCTGGACGCGCCAGCCAGGCCACGGGCGCCCATCGCGAGCCAGCCCCCACGTCCCTGTCCCTTGACTAAGTATCCAGCGAGCGAGACAGGGGGGCCGCGTCACACAGACCCTGGGCACTGGTGGCATGCCCAGGCGGCCCCCAGTAGGCACGGCATGGGCTGCTCACCCAGCGTGCGGCAGCGGTTCGCGCGCCAGCCAGGCCGCGGGCGCCCATCGCGAGCCAGCCCCCACGTTCCAGTCCCTCGACGTAGTGGCCAGTGAAAGAGCCAGGGGGGCCGCATCGCACGGACCCTGGGCATGGGTGGCACGTCCAGGCAGCCCCCAGCAGGCACGGCTTGTGCTGCTCACGCAGCGTGCAGCAGCGGTGGACGTGCCAGCCAGGCCGCGGGTGCCCATCGCGAGCCAGCCCCCTCGTCCCTCCCCCTCGACTGTCTGCCCAGCGAGTGAGCCAGGGGTGCCACGTCGCACGGACCCTTGGCATGGGTGGCATGCCCAGGTAGCCGATAGCAGGCACGGCATGGGCTGCTCGCCCAGCGTGCGGCAGCGGTGGGCGCGCCAGCTAGGCCGCGGGCGCCCATCGCGAGCCAGCCCCCACGTACCTGTCCCTCGACTAAGTGCCCAGCGAGCGAGCCAGGGGGGCCGCGTCGCATGGACCCTGGGCTTGGATGGCACGTCCAGGCAGCCCCCAGCAGGCACGGCATGGGTTGCTCGCCCAGCGTGCGGCAGCGGTGGGCGTGCCAGCCAGGCCGCGGGCGCCCATCTTGAGCCAGTCCCCCAGTCCCTGCCCCTCGACTGACCGCCCAGCGTGCGAGCCAGGGGTGTCATGTTGCACGGTCCCATGGCCCAGGTAGCCCGCAGCAGGCACGGCATGGGTTACTCACCAAGCGTGCGGCAGCGGTCGGTGTGCCAGCCAGGCCACGGGCGCCCATCGCGAGCCAGCCCCACGTACCTGTCCCTCGACTAAGTGCCCAGCTAGCGAGCCAGGGAGGCCACGTCGCATTTACCCTGGGATTGGGTGACACGTCCAGGCAGCCCCCAGCAGGCACGGTTTGGGTTGCTCGCCCAGTGTGCGGCAGCGGCGGGGGCGCCAGCCGCCATCGCGAGCCAGCCCCCTCGTCCCTGCCCCTCGACTTACTGCCCAGCGTACGAGCCAGAGGTGTCACGTTGCAAGGGCCCTGGGCACGGGTGGCATGCCCAAGCAGCCCCCAGCAGGCACGGCATGGGCTGCTCGCCCAACGTGCGGCAGCGGTGAGTGCGCCAGCCAGGCCGCGGGCGGCCATCGTGAGCCAGCCCCCACTTCCCTGTCCCTCGACTAAGTGCCCCGCGATCAAGCCAGGGGGGTCGTGTCGCACGGACCCTGGGCTTGGATGGCACGCCCAGGCAGCCCCCAGCAGGCACGGCAAGGGTTGCTGGCCCAGTGTGCGGCAGCGGTGGGCGTGCCAGCCAGGCCACGGGCACTATCGCGAGTCAGCAACCTTGTCCATGACCCTCGACATAGTGCCCAGCGAGCAAGCCAGGGGGGCCGCGTCGCAAGGACCCTGGGCATGGGTGGCACGCCCAGGCAGCCCCCAGCAGGCACAGCATGCGCTGCTAGCCCAATGTGTGGCAGCGGTGGGTGCACCAGCCAGGCCGCGGGCGCCCATCGCGAGCCAGCCCCCACGTACCTGTCACTCGACTAAGTGCCCAGCGAGGAAGCCAGGGGGGCCGTGTCGCACCGACCCTGGGCACGGGTGGCATTCCCAGGAAGCCCCCAGCAGGCACGGCATTGGCTGCTAGCCCAGCGTGCGGCAGCGGTGGCTGCGCCAGCCAGGCCGCCGGCGCCCATCGCGAGCCAGCCCCCTCGTCCCTGCCCCTCGACTGACTGCCCAGCGAGCGTGCCAGTGCGGCTGCGTCGCATGGACCCTGGGCATGTGTGGCACGCCCAGGCAGCCCCCAGCAGGGACGGCATGGGCTGCTCGCCCAGCGTGCGGCAGCGGCCGGCGCGCCATCCCGGCAGCGGGCGCCCATCGCGAGCCAGCCCCCTCGTCCCTGCCCCTTGACTGACAGCCCAGCGTGCGAGCCAGGGGTGCTGCGTCGCACGGACCCTGGGCACGGGTGGCACGCCTGGCCTGCCCAAAGCAGGCACGGCATGGGCTGCTCGCCAAGCGTGCGGCAGCGTTGGGTGCGCCAGCCAGGCCGCTGGTGCCCATCGCGAGCAAGCCCCATCGTCCCTACCCCTCGACTGACTGACCAGCGTGCGGCAGCGCAGGGCGGGCCAGCCAGGCCGCGGGCGCCCATCGCGAGCCGGCCCCCTTGTCCCTGCCCCTTGACTGACTGCCCAGCGTACGAGCCAGGGGTGCCGCGTCGCACGGACCCTGGGCATGGGTGGCACACCCAGGCAGCCCCCAGCAGGGACGGCATGGGCTGCTCGCCTAGCGTGCGGCAGTGGTGGGTGCGCCAGCCAGGCCACGGGCGCCCATCGCGAGCCAGCCCCCTCATCCCTGCCCTCGACTGGCAGCCCAGCATACGAGCCGAGTGTGCCACGTCGCACGGACCCTGGGCACGGGTGGCACACCCGGCCAGCCCCAAGCAGGCACGGCATGGGCTGCTCGCCCAGCGTGCGACAGCGTTGGGCGCGCCAGCCAGGCCGCTGGTGCCCATGCCGAGCCAGCCCCCTCGTCCCTGCCCCTCGACTGATTACCCATTGTGCGAGCCAGGGGTAAAGCGTCGCACGGACCCTGGGCACGGGTGGCACTCCCAGGTAGCCTCCAGCAGGCACGGCATGGGCTGCTCACACAGCGTGTGGCAGCAGTGGGAGCGCCAGCAAGGCCGCGGGCGCCCATCGCGAGCCAGCCCCCTCGTCCATGCCCCACGACTGACAGCCAAGAGTGCGAGCCATGGTTGCCGCGTCACACGGACCCTGGGCACGGATGGCATGGCCGGCTTGCCCCAAGCAGGCACAGCATGGGCTTCCCGCCCAGCATGCAGCAGCGGTGGGCGCGCCAGCCAGGTCGCGGGTGCCCATTCCGAGCCAGCCCCCTCGTCCCTGCCCCTCGACTGATTACCCATTGTGCGAGCCAGGGGTAAAGCGTCGCACGGACCCTGGGCACGGGTGGCACTCCCAGGTAGCCTCCAGCAGGCACGGCATGGGCTGCTCACACAGCGTGCGGCAGCAGTGGGAGCGCCAGCAAGGCCGCGGGCGCCCATCGCGAGCCAGCCCCCTCGTCCATGCCCCTCGACTGACAGCCAAGAGTGCGAGCCAGGGTTGCCGCGTCACACGGACCCTGGGCACGGATGGCATGGCCGGGTTGCCCCAAGCAGGCACAGCATGGGCTCCCCGCCCAGCATGCAGCAGCGGTGGGCGCGCCAGCCAGGCCGCGGGTGCCCATTCCGAGCCAGCCCCCTCGTCCCTGCCCCTCAACTGATTACCCATTGTGCGAGCCAGGGGTAAAGCGTTGCACAGACCCTGGGCACGGGTGGCACTCCCAGGTAGCCTCCAGAAGGCACGGCATGGGGTGCTCACACAGCGTGCGGCAGCAGTGGGAGCGCAAGCAAGGCCGCGGGCGCCCATCGCGAGCCAGCCCCCTCGTCCATGCCCCTCGACTGAAAGCCAAGAGTGTGAGCCAGGGGTGCCGCGTTGCACGGACCCTATGCATGGGAGGCAAGCCCAGGCAGCCTCCTGCGGGCACGGCATGGGCTGCTCACCCAGCGTGCAGCAGCGGTGGGCGTGCCAGCAAGGCCACGGGCGCCCATCACGAGCCAGCCCCCTCGTCCCTGCCCCTCGACTGACTGCCCAGCATGCGAGCCATGGGTGCCGTGTCGCACGGGCCCTGGGCACGGGTTGCATGCCTGGGCAGCCCCCAGCAGGCACAGCATCGGCTGCTCGCCCAGCGTGCGGCAGTGTTGGGCGCGCCAGCCAGGCCACGGGCTCCCATCGCGAGCCAGCCCCCTCGTCCCTGTCCCTCGACTAAGTGCCCAGCGAGCGAACCAAGGGAGCCGCTTCGCATGGACCCTTGGCACGGAAGGCAGGCCCAGGCAGCCCCCAACAGGCAAGGCATGGGCCAAGTGCCCAGCATGCGTCAGCGGTCGGCGTGCCAGCCAGGCCGCGGGTGCCCATCATGAGCCAGCCCCCTCGTCCCCGCCCCTCGACTGACTGCCCAGCGTGCGAGCCAGGGGTGCCGTGTCGCACGGGCCCTGGGCATGGGTTGCATGCCCGGGCAGCCCCCAGCAGGCACAGCATCGGCTTCTCACCCAGCGTGCAGCAGCGTTGGGCGCGCCAGCCAGGCCACGGGCTCCCATCGCGAGCCAGCCCCCTCGTCCCTGTCCCTCGACTAAGTGCCCAGCGAGCAAGCCAAGGGAGCCGCTTCGCATGGACCCTTGGCACGGAAGGCAGGCCCAGGCATCCCCCAACAGGCAAGGCATGGGCCAAGTGCCCAGCATGCGTCAGCGGTCGGCGTGCCAGCCAGGCCGCGGGGGCCCATCACTAGCCAGCCCCCTGGTCCCCGCCCCTCGACTGACTGCCCAGCATGCGAGCCAGGGCTGCCGTGTCGCACGGACCCTCGGCATTGATGGCACGCCTGTGCAGCCCCCAGCAGGCACGGCATGGGCTGCTCGCCCAGCGTGCGGCAGCGGTGGGCGTGCCAGCCCGTTCACGGGCGCCCATCGCGAGCCAGCCCCCTCATCCATGCCCCTCAACTGACTGCCCAGCGTGCGAGCCAGGGGTGCCACGTCACACAGACCCTGGGAATGGGTGGCACGCCTGGCCAGCCCCAAGCAGGCACGGCATGGGCTGCTCGCCCAGCGTGCGGCAGCGGTGGGCGCACCAGCCAGGCCGTGGGCGCCCATCCCGAGCCAGCCCCCTCGTCCCTACCCCTCGACTGACTGCCCAGTGTGCCAGCAAGGGGTGCCGTGTCGCACGGACCCTGGGCATGGGTGGCAAGCCCAGGCAGCCCCCAGCAGGTACGGCATGGGCTGCTCGCCCAGCGTGCGGCAGCGGTGGCCATGCAAGCCAGGCCGCGGGCGCGCATCGAAAGCTAGCCCCCACGTTCCTGTCCCTCGACCAAGTGCCCAATGAGCGAGCCATGGGGGCCACGTCATACAGACCCTGGGCACATCTGGCACGCCCAGGCAGCCCCCAGCAGGCACGGCATGGGTTGCTCGTCCAGCGTGCAGCAGCGGTGGGCGCGCCAACCAGGCCGCGGGTGCCCATCGCGAGCCAGCCCACGAGTCTCTGCCCCTCGACTGACTGCCCAGGGTGCGAGCAAGAGGTACCACATCGCTAGGACCCTGGGCATGGGTGGCACGCCCAGGCAGCTCCCAGCAGGAACGGCATGGGCTGCTCGCCCAGCGTGCGGCAGCGGTGGGCGAGCCAGCCAGGCCGCGGTCGCCCATCGCTAGCTAGCCCCCACGTCCCTGTCCCTCGACTAAGTGCCCAGCGAGCGAGCCAGGGGGGCCGCGTCACATGGATCCTTGCCACGGGTGGCACGCCCAGGATGTCCCCAGCAGGCACGGCATTGGCTACTCGCCCAGCGTGCGGCAGCGGCGGGCACGGCAGCCAGGCCGCAGGCGCCAATTGCGAGCTAGCCCCCACGTTCCTGTCCCTCAACTAAATGCCCAGCGAGCGATCCAGAGGTGCCGCATCCCACGGACCCTGGGCACGGGTGGCACGCCCAGGCAGCCCCCAACAGGCACGCCATGGGATGCCTGCCCAGCGTGCGGCAGCTGTGGCCGCGGCAGCCAGGCCGCGGGTGCCCATCGCGAGCTAGCCCCCACGTTCCTGTCCCTCGACTAAGTGCCCAGCGAACGAGCTAGGGGGAACGCGTTGCACGGACCCAGGGCACGGGTGGAATGCCCAGGAAGCCCCGAGCAGGCACGGCATTGGCTGCTCGCCAAGCGTGCGGCGGCGGCGGGTACGCTAGATAGGCCGCGGGCGCCCATCGCGAGCTAGCTCCCTCGTTCCTGGTCCTCGACTAAGTGCCCAGTGAGCGAGCCAGGGGGGCCGCGTCACATGGATCTTTGGCACGGGTGGCACGCCCAGGCAGTCCCCAGCAGGCACGGCAGCCTGGCCGCAGGCGCCAATCGCGAGCTAGCCCCCACGTTCCTGTCCCTCAACTAAATGCCCAGCGAGCGAGCCAGGGGTGCTGCGTCGCATGGACCCTGGGCACGGGTGGCACGCCCAGGCAGCCCCCAGCAGGCACGCCATGGGCTGCCTGCCCAGCGTGCAGCAGCTGTGCCCATCGCAAGCTAGCCCCCACGTTCCTGTCCCTCGACTAAGTGCCCAGCGAACGAGCTAGGGGGAACGCGTTGCACGGACCCAGGGCACGGGTGGAATGCCCAGGAAGCCCCGAGCAGGCACGGCATTGGCTGCTCGCCCAGCGTGCGGCGGCGGTGGGCACGCTAGATAGGCCGCGGGCGCCCATCGTGAGCTAGCCCCCTCGTTCCTGTTCCTCGACTAAGTGCCCAGTGAGCGAGCCAGGGGGGCCGCATCGCACCGACCCTGGGCACGGGCCAGGCAGCCCCCAGAAGGCATGGCATGGGCTGCTCGCCCGTCGTGCGGCAGCGGCCGGCGCGCCAGCCAGGCTGCGGGCGCCAATCGCGAGCCAGCCCCCTCGTCCCTGCCCCTCGACGGACTGCCCAGCGTACGAGCCAGGGGTGCCGCGTCGCACAGACCCTGGGCATGAGTGGCAGGCCCAGGAAGCCCTCAGCAGCCATGGCATAGGCTGCTCGCCCAGCATGCTGCAGCGGTGGGCGCACCAGCAAGGCCGCGGGCGCCCAACGTGAGCCAGCCCCCACGTCCCTGTCCCTCAACTAAGAGCCCAGTGAGCAAGCCAGGGAGGCTGCATCGCATGGACCCTTGGCACTGGTGGCATGCCCAGGCAGTCCCCAGCAGGCACGGCATTGGCTGCTCGTCCAGTGTGCGGCAGCGGTGGCCGCGCAAGCCAGGCCGCGGGCGCGCATCGCAAGCTAGCCCCCACGTTCCTGTCCCTCGACTAAGTGCCCAGCAATATGAGCCATTGGGGCCACGTCGTACAGAACCTGGGCACGTGTGGCACACCCAGTCAGCCCCCAGCAGGCATGGCATGGACTGCTCACCCAACATGCGGCAGCGGTGGGCGAGCCAGCCAGGCCGCGGTCGCCCATCGCTAGCTAGCCCCCACGTCCCTGTCCCTCGACTAAGTGCCCAGCGAGCGAACCAGGGGGGCCGCGTCGCATGGACCCTGGGCACGGGTGGCCTGCCAAGGCAGCCCCCAGCAGGCACGGCATGGGCTGCTCACCCAGCGTGCGGCTGCGGTGGGCGCGCCAGCCAGGCCGCGGGCAACGATCGCAAGCCAACCTCTTGTCCCTGTCCCTCGACTTACTACCCAACGTGCGAGCCAGGGGTGCCGTGTCGCATGGACACTGGGCACGGGTTGCATGCCCAGGCTGCCCCCAGCAGGCAGGGCATGGGCTGCTCACCCAGCGTGCAGCTGAGGTGGGGGCGCAAGCCATGCCGCGGGCGCCGATCGCGAGCCAACCCCTCGTCTCTGCCCCTCAACTGACTATCCAACGTGTGAGCCAGGGGTGCCGCGTCGCATGGACACTGGGCACGGGCTGCACGCCCAGGCTGCCTCCAGCAGGCAGGGCATGGGCTGCTTGCCCAGCATGCGGCTGCGGGTGGCGCGCCAGCCAAGCCGCGGGCGCCGATCGCGAGCCAACCCCTCGTCCCTGCCCCTCGACTGACTGCCCAACATGCGAGCCAGGGGTGCCGAATCGCATGGACCCTGGGCATGGGTGGCATGCCCGGGCAGCCGCCAGCACGCACGGCATGGGCTGCTTGCCCAGTGTGCGGCAGCTGTGGGTGCGCCAGCCAGGCCGCGGACGCCCATCGCGAGCCAACCCCCACGTCCCTGTCCCTTGACTATATGCTCAGTGAGCGAGCCAGGGGTGCTGCGTCGCATGGACCCTGGGCATGGGTGGCACGCCCAGGCAGCCCCCAGCAGGCACGGCATGGGCTGCTCGCCCAGCGTGCGGCAGCGGTGGGCGTGCCAGCCAGGCAGCGGGCGCCTATTGCGAGCCAACCCCCACATCCCTTTCCCTCGACTAAGTGCCCAGCGATTGAGCCAGGGAGGCCGCATCGCATGGACTCTGGGCACTAGTGGCCTGCCCAGGCAGCCCCCAGCAGGCACGGCATGGGCTGCTCGCCCAGCGTGCGGCTGCGGTGGGCGCGCCGGCCAGGCCACGGGAAACGATCGCGAGCCAACCTCTCGTCCCTGTCCCTCGACTTACTACCCAACGTACGAGCCAGGGGTGCCGCTTCGCACAGACACTGGGCACGGGTTGCACACCCAGGCTGCCCCCAGCAGGCAGGGCATGGGCTGCTCGCCCAGCGTGCGGCTGAGGTGGGCGCGCAAGCCATGCCGCGGGCGCCAATCGCGAGCCAACCCCTCGTCTCTGCCCCTCGACTGACTACCCAACGTGCGAGCCAGGGGTGCCACATCGCATGGACACTGGGCACGGGCTGCACGCCCAGGCTACCCCCAGCAGGCAGGGCATGGGCTGCTCGCCCAGCGTGCGGCTGCGGGGGGCGTGCCAGCCAGGCCGCGGGCGCCGATCGCGAGCCAACCCCTCGTCCCTGCCCCTCGACTGACTGCCCAACGTGCGAGCCAGGGGTGCCGAATCGCATGGACCCTGGGCATGGGTGGCACGCCCGGGCAGCCCCCAGCAGGCACGGCATGGGCTGCTCACCCAGTGTGCGGCAGCTGTGGGTGCGCCAGCCAGGCAGCGGGCGCCCATTGCGAGCCAACCCCCACATCCCTTTCCCTCGACTAAGTGCCCAGCGATTGAGCCAGGGGGGCCGCATCGCATGGACTCTGGGCACTGGTGGCACGCCCTGGCAGCCCACAGCAGGCATGGCATGGGCTGCTTCCCCAGCGTGCGGCAGCGGTGGGCACACCAGCCAGGCCTTGGTCGCCCTTCGCGAGCTAGCCCCCACGTCCTTGTCGCTCGACAAAGTGCCCAGTGAGCGAGCCAGGGGGGCCGCGTCGCGCGGACCCTGGGGATGGGTGGCATGCCCAGACTGCCCCCAGCAGGCACGGCATGGGCTTCTCGCCCAGCGTTCGGCTGCGGTGGGCGTGCCAGCCAGGCCGCGGGCGCCGATCGTCAGCCAACCCCTCGTCCCTGCCCCTCGACTGACTACCCAACGTGCGAGCCAGGGGTGCCGCGTCGCACGGAACCTGGGCATGGGTGGCACGCCGAGGCAGCCCCCAGCAGGCACGGCATGGCCTGCTCACCCAGCGTGCGGCTGTGGTTGGCACGCCAGCAAGGCCGAGGGCGCGCATCGCGGGCCAAACCCCTCGTCCCTGCCCCTCGACTCACTGCCCAGCGTGCAAGCCAGGGGTGCCGTGTCGCGTGGACCCTGGGCACGGGTGGCACGCCCGGGCAGCCCCCAGCAGGCATTGTATGGGCTGCTCACCCAGCGTGTGGCAGCTGTGGGTGCGCCAGCCAGGCCGCGGGCGCCCGTCGCGAGCCAGCCCCCACGTCCCTGTCCCTTGACTATATGCTCAGTGAGAGAGCAAGGGGGGCTGCGAAGCAAGGACCCTGGGCATGGGTGGCACTCCCTGGCAGCTCCCAGCGGGCATGGCATGGGCTGCTCGCCCAGCGTGCGGCAGCGGTGGACGAGCCAGCCAGGCCGCGGTCGCCCAGCGTGCGGCAGCGGTGGGCGAGCCAGCCAGGCCGCGGCCGCCCATCGCGAGCTATCCCCCACGTCCCTGTCCCTCGACTAAGTGCCCAACGTGCGAGCCAGGGGTACCACGTCGCACGGACACTGGGCACGGGTTGCACACCCAGACAGCCCGCGGCAGGAACGGCATAGGCTGCTCGCCCAGCGTGCAGCAGCGGTGGGCGCACCAGCAAGGCCGCGGGCGCCCCTCGCGAGCCAGCCCCCTCGTCCCTGCCCCTCGACTGACAGCTGGCATGCGAGCCGGGGGTTCCATGTTGCATGGACCCTGGGCACTGGTGGCACACCCAGGAAGCCCCCAGCAGGCACAGCATGGGCTGTTCGACAAGCCTGCCGCAGCGGTGGGCGCGCCAGCCAGGCCGCGGGCGTCCATCATGAGCCAGTTCCCTCGTCCCTGCCCCTCGACTGACTGCCAAGTGTTCGAGCCAGAGGTGTCGCATCGCACGGATCCTGGGCACCGGTGGCACGCCCAGGCAGCCCCCAGCCGGCACGGTATGGACTGCTCACCCAGCGTGCGAAAGCGGTGGGCGCGCCAGCCAGACCACATGCGCCCATCGCGAGTAAGCGCCCTCGTCCCTGCCCCTCAACTGACTGCCCAGTGAGCGAGCCAGGGGAGCCGCATCGCATGGGCCCTGGGCATGGGAGATATGCCCAGGGAGCCCCCAGCAGGCGCGGCATGGGCCAAGTGCCCAGCGTGCGGCAGCCAGGCCACAGGCGCCCATCGCGAGACAGCCCTCTCGTCCATGTCCCTCGACTAAGTGCCCAGCGAGCGAGCCAGGGGAGCCTTGTCGAATGGACCCTTGGCACAGGAGGCATGCCCAGGCAGCCCCCAGAAGGCACGGCATGGGCCAAGTGCCCAGCGTGCGGCAGTGGTGGGCCCACCTGCGAGGCCACAGGCGCCCATCGCGAGCTAGCCCCCACGTTCCTGTCCCTCGACTAAGTGACCAGCAAGCGAGCCAGGGGGGCCGCGTCGCACAGACCCTGGGCACACGTGGCACGCCCAGGCAGCCCCCAGCAGGCACAGCATGGGCTGGTCGCCCAGTGTGAAGCATCGGTGGGCACGCCAGCTAGGCCGCGGGCACCCATCGTGAATCAGCCCCCTCGTCAATGCCCCTCGACTGACTGCCCAGTGTGCAAGCCAGGGGTGCTGCATCGCACGGACCCTGGGCACGGGTGGCATGCCCAGGCAGGCCCCAGCAGGCACGGCATGGGCTGCTCGCCCAGCGTGCGGCAGCGGTGGCCGCGCAAGCCAGGCCGCAGGCGCGCATCGCAAGCTAGCACCCACGTTCCTGTCCCTCAACCTAGTGCCCAGCGAGTGAGCCATGGGGGCCACGTCGTACAGACCCTTAGCATGTCTGGCATGCCCAGGCAGTGCCCAGCAGGCACGGCATGGGTTGCTTGCCCAGCATTCGGCAGCGGTAGGCGAGCCAACCAGGCCACTGGCGCCCATCACGAGCCAGCCCACGAATCCGTGCCCCTCGACTGACTGCCCAGGGTGCGACCAAGGGGTGCCGCGTTGCAAACACCATGGGCATGGGTGGTACGCCCGGGCAGCCCCCAGCAGGCACGGCATGGGCTACTCGCACAGCGTGCGGCAGCGGTGGGCGCGCCAGCCAGGCCGCGGGCGCCCATCCCGACCTAGCCCCCACGTTCCTGTCCCTTGACTAAGTGACCAGCGAGCGAGCCAGGGGCGCCGTGTCGCACAGACCCTGGGCACATGTGGCACGCCCAGGCAGCCCCCAGCTGGCACGGCATGGGCTGCTCGCCCAGCATGCGGCAGCGTTGGGCACGCCAGCAAGGCCGTGGGTGCCCATCTTGAGCCAGCCACCGAGTCCCTGCCCCTCGACTGACTGCCCAGGGTGCGACCAAGGGGTGCCGTGTTGCTAACACCATGGGCACGGGTGGTACGCCCGGGCAGCCCCAAGCAGGCACGGCATGGGCTACTCACCCAGCGTGCGGCAGCGGTGGGCGCGCCAGCCAGGCCGCGGGCGCCCATCGTGAGCTAGCCCCCACGTTCCTGTCCCTTGACTAAGTGACCAGCGAGCGAGCCAGGGGGGCCGCGTCGCACAGACCCTGGGCACATGTGGCACGCCCAGGCAGCCCCCAGCAGGCACGGCATGGGCTGCTCGCCCAGCGTGCGGCAGCGGTGGGGGCGCCAGCAAGGCCGTGGGTGCCCATCTTGAGCCAGCCCCCGAGTCCCTGCCCCTCGACTGACTGCCCAGGGTGCGAGCAAGGGGTATCGCATCACACAGACCCTGGACATGGGTCGTACTTCCGGGCAGCCCCCAGCAGGCATGGCATGGGCTGCTCGCCCAGCGTGTGGCAGTGGCTGGCGCGCCAGCCACGCCGCAGGCACCCATCGCGAGCTAGCCCCCACGTTCCTGTCCCTCGACTAAGTGCCCACCGAGAGAGCCAGGGGGGCCGCATAGCACGGACCCTGGGCACGAGTGGCACTCCCAGGCAGCCCCCAGCAGGCACGGCATGGGCTGCTCACCCAGCGTACGGCAGCGGTGGCCGCGTAAGCCAGGCCACGGGCGCACATCGCGAGCCGGCCCCCTCGTCCCTGCCCCTCGACTGACTGCCCAGCGTGCGAGCCAGGAGTGCCGCGTCACACGGATCCTGGTGAAGGTTGCACGCCCGGGCAGCCCCCAGCTGGCACGGCATGGGCTGCTCGCCCAGGGTGCGGCAGTGGTGGGCGGGCCAGCCAAGCCGCGGGCGCCCATCGCGAGCTGGCCCCCTCGTTCCTGCCCCTCGACTGACTGCCCAGCGAGCGAGCAAGGGGTGCCGCGTCGCACGGACACTGGGCATGGGTGGCATGCCAGGGCAGCCCCTAGCAGGCACGGCATGGGCTGCTCGCCCAGCGTGTGGCAGCGGTGGGCACGCCAGCCAGGCCGCGGGCGCCCATCACTAGCCAGCCCCCTTGTCCCCGTCCCTCGACTGACTGCCCAGCATGCGAGCCAGGGGTGCCGCGTTGCACGGACCCTCGGTGCGGGTGGCACGCCTGGGCAGCCCCCAGCAGGTATGGCATGTGCTGCTCGCCCAGCGTGCGGCAGCGGTGGGCGTGCCAGCCCGTTCACGGGCGCCCATCGCGAGCCAGCCCCCTCGTCCACGCCCCTCGACTGACTGCCCAGCGTGCGAGCCATGGGTGCCACGTCACACAGACCCTGGGAATGGGTGGCACGCCCAGCCAGCTCCAAGCAGGCACGGCATGGGCTGCTCGCCCAGCGTGCGGCAGCGGGGGGCGCGCCAGCCAGGCCGCGGGCGCCCATCCCGAGCCAGCCCCCTCGTCTCTGCCCCTCAAATGACTGCCCAGCGTGCGAGCAAGGGGTGCCGTGTCGCACGGACCCTTGGGACGAGTGGCATGCCCAGGCAGCCCCCAGCAGGCACGGCATGGGCTGCTTGCCCAGTGTGCAGCAGCGGTGGGCCCACCAGCTAGGCCGCGGGCGCCCATTGCGAACCAGCCCCCTCGTCAATGCCCCTAGACTGACTGCCCAGCGTGCGAGCCAGGGGTGCCACGTCGCACGGATCCTGGGCACTGGTGGCACGCCGAGGCAGCCCCCAGCAGGTACGGCATGGGCTGCTCACCCAGCGTACGGCAGCGGTGGCCGCGCAAGCCAGGCCGCGGGCGCCCATCGCGAGCCGGCCCCCTCGTCCCTGCCCCTCGACTGACTGCCGGCATGCGAGCCGGGGGTTCCACGTCGCATGGACCCTGGGCATGGGTGGCACACCCAGGAAGCCCCCAGCAGGCGCGGCATGGGCTGTTCGACCAGCGTGCCGCAGCGGTGGGCGCGCCAGCCAGGCCGCGGGCGTCCATCACTAGCCAGTTCCCTCGTCCCTGCCCCTCGACTGACTGCCCAGTGTGCGAGCCAGAGGTGCTGCGTCACACTCACCCTGGGCACCGGTGGCAAGCCCAGGCAGCCCCCAGCTGGCACGGTATGGACTGCTCACCCGGCGTGCAGCAGCGGTGGGCGCGCCAGCCAGGCCACATGCGCCCATCGCGAGTAAGCGCCCTCGTCCCTGCACCTCGACTGACTGCCCAGCGAGCGAGCCAGGGGAGCCGCATCGCATGGGCCCTGGGCATGGGTGATATGCCCAGGGAGCCCCCAGCAGGGACAGCATGGGCCAAGTGCTCAGCGTGCGGCAGCGGTGGGCGCGACAGCCAGGCCACAGGCGCCCATCGCGAGACAGCCCTCTCGTCCATGTCCCTCGACTAAGTGCCCAGCGCGCGAGCCAGGGGAGCCTTGTTGAATGGACCCTCGGCACAGGAGGCATGCCCAGGCAGCCCCCAGAAGGCACAGCATGCGGCAGCGGTGGCCGCGCAAGCCAGGCCGCAGGCGCGCATCGCAAGCTAGCACCCACGTTCCTGTTCCTCGACCTAGTACCAAGCGAGCGAGCCATGGGGGCCACGTTGTACAGACCCTGAGCACGTCTGGCATGCCCAGGCAGCCCCCAGCAGGCACGGCATGGGTTGCTTGCCCAGCGTTCGGCAGCGGTGGGCGTGCCAACCAGGCCGCTGGCGCCCATCACGAGCCAGCCCACGAATCCGTGCCCCTCGACTGACTGCCCAGGGTGCGACCAAGGGGTGCCGCGTTGCTAACACCATGGGCACGGGTGGCACGCCCGGGCAGCCCCCAGCAGGCACGGCATGGGCTACTCGCACAGCGTGCGGCACCGGTGGGCGCGCCAGCCAGGCCGCGGGCGCCCATCCCGAGCTAGCCCCCACGTTCCTGTCCCTTGACTAAGTGACCAGCGAGCGAGCCAGGGGGGCCGTGTCGCACAGACCCTGGGCACATGTGGCACACCCAGGCAGCCCCCAGCAGGCACGGCATGGGCTGCTCGCCCAGCGTGCGGCAGCGGTGGTCGCGCCAGCAAGGCCGTGGGTGCCCATCTTGAGCCAGCCCCCGAGTCCCTGCCCCTCGACTGACTGGCCAGGGTGCGAGCAAGGGGTACCGCATCGCACAGACCCTGGACAGGGGTCGCACTTGCGGGCAGCCCCCAGCAGGCACGGCATGGGCTGCTCGCCCAGCGTGCGGCAGCGGTTGGCGCGCCAGCCACACCGCAGGCACCCATCGCGAGCTTGCCCCCACGTTCCTGTCCCTCGACTAAGTGCCCATCGAGAGAGCCAGGGGGGCCGCGTTGCACGGACCCTGGGCACGAGTGGCACGCCCAAGCAGCCCCCAGCAGGCACGGCATGGGCTGCTCGCCCAGTGTGCGGCAGCGGTGGCCGCGTAAGCCAGGCCACGGACGCCCATCGCGAGACGGCCCCCTCGTCCCTGCCCCTCGACTGACTGCCCAGCGTGCGAGCCAGGAGTGCCGCGTCACATGGATTCTGGTGAAGGTTGCACGCTCGGGCAGCCCCCGGCTGGCACTGCATGGGCTGCTTGCCCAGCGTGTGGCAGCGGTGGGCGGGCCAGCCAAGCCGCGGGCGCCCATCGCGAGCTGGCCCCCTCGTTCCTGCCCCTCGACTGACTGCCTTGCGAGCGAGCAAGGGGTGCCGCGTCGCACAGAATCTGGGCATGGGTGGCATGCCCAGGCAGCCCCTAGCAGGCACGGCATGGGCTGCTCACCCAGCGTGCGGCAGCGGTGGGCACGCCAGCCAGGCCGCGGGCGCCCATCACTAGCCAGCCCCCTTGTCCCCGCCCCTCGACTGACTGCCCAGCATGCGAGCCAGGGGTGCCGCATTGCACGGAACCTCGGTGCGGGTGGCACGCCCGGGCAGCCCCCAGCAGGCACGGCATGTGCTGCTCGCCCAGCGTGCGGCAGCGGTGGGCGTGCCAGCCCGTTCACTGGCGCCCATCGCGAGCCAGCCCCCTCATCCACGCCCCTCGACTGACTGCCCAGCGTGCGAGCCAGGGGTCCTACGTCACAAAGACCCTGGGAATGGGTGGCACGCCCAGCCAGCCCCAAGCAGGCACGGCATGGGCTGCTCGCCCAGCGTGCGGCAGCAGGGGGCGCGCCAGCCAGGCCTCGGGCGCCCATCCCGAGCCAGCCATCTCGTCAATGCCCCTAGACTGACTGCCCAGCGTGCGAGCCAGGGGTGCCGCGTCGCACGGATCCTGGGCACGGGTGGCACGCCCAGGCAGCCCCCAGCAGGTACGGCATGGGCTGCTCACCCAGTGTACGGCAGCGGTGGCCGCGCAAGCAATGCCACGGGCGCCCATCGCGAGCCGGCCCCCTCGTCCCTGCCCCTCGACTGACTGCCCAGCGTGCGAGCCAGGGGTGCCACGTCGCACAGACCCTTGGCATGGGTGGCACGCCCAGGAAGCCCCCAGCAGGCATGGCATGGGCTGCTTGCCCAGCGTGTGGCAGCGATGGCCGCAGAAGCCAGGCCGCGGGCGCCCATCGCGAGACAGGCCCCGAGTCCCTGCCCCTCGACTGACTGCCCAGGGTGCGTGCCAGAGGTGCCGCGTCGCACGGACCCTGGGCACAGGTGGCACACCCAGGCATCCCCCAGCAGGTACGGCATGGGCTGGTCACCCAGCGTGCGGCAGCGGTGGGCGCACCAGCCAGGCCGCAGGCGCCCATCGCGAGCCAGCCCCCTCGTCCCTGCCCCTCGACTGACTGCCCAGAGTGCGAGCCAGGGGTGCCATGTCGCATGGACCCTGGGCACGGGTGGCACGCTCGGGCAGCCCCCAGCTTGCACGGCATGGGCTGCTCACCCAGCGTGCGGCAGCGGTGGCCGCGCAAGCAATGCTGCGGGCGCCCATCGCAAGCTAGCCCCCACATTCCTGTCCCTCGACTAAGTGCCCAGCGAGCGAGCCAGGGGGGCCGCGTTGCATGGACCCTGGGAATGGGTGGCACACCAAGGAAGCCCCCAGCTGGTATGGCATGGGCTGCTCGCCCTGCGTGCTGCAGCGGTGGGCGCGCTAGATAGGCCGCGGGCGCCCATCGCGAGCTCGCCCCCACGTTCCTGTTCCTCGACTATGTGCCCAGTGAGCGAGCCAGGGGGGCCGCATCGCACGGACCCTTGGAATGGGTGGCACACCAAGGCAGCCCCCAGCCGGCATGGCATTGGCTGCCCGCCCAGCGTGTGGCAGTGGCGGGAGAGCCAGCCAGGCCGCGGGAGCCCATCGCGGGCTAGCCCCCACGTTCCTGCCCCTCGACTAAGTGCCGAGCGAGCGACCCAGAGGGGCCACATCGCATGGACCCTGGGCAAGGGTGGCACACCCAGGCAGCCCATAGCAGGCACTGCATTGGCTGCTCGCCCATCATGCGGCAGCGGCGGCCGCGGCAGCCAGGGCGCGGGCACCCATCGCGAGCCAGCCCGCTCGTCCCTGGCCCTCGACGGACTTCCCAGCGTGCGAGCCAGGGGTCCTACGTCACACAGACCCTGGGAATGGGTGGCACGCCCAGCCAGCCCCAAGCAGGCACGGCATGGGCTGCTCGCCCAGTGTGCGGCAGCAGGGGGCGCGCCAGCCAGGCCTCGGGCGCCCATCCCGAGCCAGCCATCTCGTCAATGCCCCTAGACTGACTGCCCAGCGTGCGAGCCAGGGGTGCCGCGTCGCACGGATCCTGGGCACGGGTGGCACACCCAGGCAGCCCCCAGCAGGTACGACATGGGCTGCTCACCCTGCGTGCGGATAGCGGTGGCCGCGCAAGCTAGCCCCCACGTTCCTGTCCCTCGACTAAGTGCCCAGCGAGGGAGCCAGGGGGGCCGTGTTGCATGGAGCCTGGGCACGGGTGGCATGCCAAGGCAGCCCCCAGCTGGCACGGCATGGGCTGCTCGCCCAGCGTGCGGCAGCGGTGGGTCCGCTAGGTAGGCCGCGGGTGCCCATCGTGAGCTAGCCCCCATGTTCCAGTTCCTCGACTAAGTGCCCAGTGAGCGAGCCAGGGGGGCCATGTCGCACGGACCCTTGGAATGGGTGACACACCAAGGCAGCCCCCAGCAGGCACGGCATTGGCTGCTCGCCCAGCGTGCGGCAGCGGCGGCCACGCCAGCCAGGCCGCGGGCCAGGCCGCGGGCGCCCATCGTGGGCTAGCCCCCACGTTCCTGTACCTCAACTAAGTGCCCAGCGAGCGAGCCAGGGGGGTCGCATCGCATGGAACCTGGGCACGGGTGGCACACCCAGGCAGCCCACAGCAGGCATAGCATGGGCTGCTCGCCCATCGTGCGGCAGCGGCGGCCGCGCCAGCCTGGCCGCGGGCGCCCGTCGCGAGCCAGCCCCCACGTCCCTGTTCCTTAATTATGTGCTCAGCGAGCGAGCCAGGGGGGCTGAGTCGCATGGACCCTGGGCATGGGTGGCACACCCAGGCAGCCCACAGAAGAAACGGCATGGGCTGCTGGCCCAGCGTGCTGCAGCGGTGGGCGTGCCAGCCAGGACGCGGGCGCCCATCATGAGCCAGCCCCCGCGGCCCTGCCCCTCGAATGACTGCCCAGTGTGCGAGCCAGAGGTGCCACATCGCATGGAACCTGGGCACGGGTGGCATGCCCGGGCAGCCCCCAGCAGGTATGGCATGGGCTGCTCGCCCAGCAGGCGGGAGCAGTGGGCGCGCCTGCCAGGCAGCGGGCGCCCATTGCGAGCCAGCCCCCACATCCCTGTCCCTTAACTATGTGCCCAGCGATTGAGCCAGGGGGGCTGCATTGCATGGACTCTTGGCACGGGTGGCACACCCTGGCAGCCCCCAGCAGGTATGGCATGGGCTGCTCGCCCAGCATGCGGTAGCGGCGGCCACGCCAGCCAGGCTGCGGGCGCCTATCGTGGGCTAGCCCCCACGTTCCTGTCCCTCAACTAAGTGCCCAGCGAGCGAGACAGGGGGGCCGCGTCGCATGGACCCTGGGCACGGGTGGCACACCCAGGCAGCCCACAGCAGGCATGGCATGGGAATCTCGCCCATCGTGTGACAGCGGTCGCCGCGAAAGCCAGGCCGCGGGCGCCCATCGCAAGCTAGCCCCCATGTTCCTGTCCATAGCCTAAGTGCCCAGCGAGCGAGCCATGGGGGCCACGTCGTACAGACCCTGGGCACGTGTGGCACGCCCAGGCAGCCCCCAGCCGGTAAGGCATGAGCTTCTTGCCCAGCGTGCTTCAGCGGTGGGTGTGCCAGCCAGGCCGCGGGCGCCCATCGCGAGCCAGCCCCCGAGTCCCTGCCCCTCGACTGACTGCCCAGCGTGCGAGCCAGGGGTGCCATGTCGCACAGACCCAGGGCACGGGTGGCATGCCCAGGCAGCCCCCAGCAGGCACGGCATGGGCTGCACGCCCTGCGTGCGGCAGCGGTGGCCGCGCAAGCCAGGCCGCGGGCGCCCATCGCAAGCTAGCCCCCACGTTCCTGTCCCTCGACTAAGTGCCCAGCGAGCGAGCCAGGGGGGCCGTGTTGCATGGAACCTGGGCACGGGTGGCATGCCAAGGCAGCCCCCAGCTGGCACGGCATGGGCTGCTCGCCCAGCGTGCGGCAGCGGTGGGTGCGCTAGGTAGGCCGCGGGCGCCCATCGCGAGCTAGCCCCCATGTTCCTGTTCCTCGACTAAGTGCCCAGTGAGCGAGCCAGGGGGGCCATGTCGCACGGACCCTTGGAATGGGTGACACACCAAGGCAGCCCCCAGCAGGCACGGCATTGGCTGCTCGCCCAGCGTGCGGCAGCGGCGGCCACGCCAGCCAGGCCGCGGGCGCCCATCGTGGGCTAGCCCCCACGTTCCTGTCCCTCAACTAAGTGCCCAGCGAGCGAGCCAGGGGGGTCGCATCGCATGGACCCTGGGCACGGGTGGCACACCCAGGCAGCCCACAGCAGGCATAGCATGGGCTGCTCGCCCATCGTGCGGCAGCGGCGGCCGCGCCAGCCTGGCCGCGGGCGCCCGTCGCGAGCCAGCCCCCACGTCCCTGTCCCTTAATTATGTGCTCAGCGAGCGAGCCAGGGGGGCTGAGTCGCTTGGACCCTTGGCACGGGAGCCATGCCCAGGCAGCCCCCAGCAGGCACGGCATAGGCTGCTCGCCCAGCGTGCTGCAGCGGTGGGCGCACCGGCAAGGCCGCGGGCGCCCAACGTGAGCCAGCCCCCACTTCCCTGTCCCTAGACTAAGTGCCCAGTGAGCGAGCCAGGGGGGCCGCATCGCATGGACCCTTGGCACGGGAGACATGCCCAGGCAGCCCCCAGCAGGCACGGCATGGGCTGCTCGCCCAGCGTGCGGCAGCGGTGGGTGCGCTAGGTAGGCCGCGGGTGCCCATCGTGAGCTAGCCCCCATGTTCCTGTTCCTCGACTAAGTGCCCAGTGAGCGAGCCAGGGGGGCCATGTCGCACGGACCCTTGGAATGGGTGACACACCAAGGCAGCCCCCAGCAGGCACGGCATTGGCTGCTCGCCCAGCGTGCGGCAGCGGCGGCCACGCCAGCCAGGCCGCGGGCCAGGCCGCGGGCGCCCATCGTGGGCTAGCCCCCACGTTCCTGTACCTCAACTAAGTGCCCAGCGAGCGAGCCAGGGGGGTCGCATCGCATGGAACCTGGGCACGGGTGGCACACCCAGGCAGCCCACAGCAGGCATAGCATGGGCTGCTCGCCCATCGTGCGGCAGCGGCGGCCGCGCCAGCCTGGCCGCTGGCGCCCGTCGCGAGCCAGCCCCCACGTCCCTGTCCCTTAATTATGTGCTCAGCGAGCAAGCCAGGGGGGCTGAGTCGCTTGGACCCTTGGCACGGGAGCCATGCCCAGGCAGCCCCCAGCAGGCACGGCATAGGCTGCTCGCCCAGCGTGCTGCAGCGGTGGGCGCACCGGCAAGGCCGCGGGCGCCCAACGTGAGCCAGCCCCCACTTCCCTGTCCCTAGACTAAGTGCCCAGTGAGCGAGCCAGGGGGGCCGCATCGCGTGGACCCTTGGCACGGTAGACATGCCCAGGCAGCCCCCAGCAGGCACGGCATGGGCTGCTCGCCCAGCGTGCGGCAGCAGTGGGCGCGCCAGAAAGGCCGTGGGCGCCCATCACGAGCCAGCCCCCGAGTCCCTGCCCCTCGACTGACTGCCCAGGGTGCGAGCAAGGGGTACCACGTCGCACGGACCCTGGGCATGGGTCGCACTTGCGGGCAGCCCCCAGTAGGCACGGCATGGGCTGCTCCCCCAGCGTGCGGCAGCGGTGGGCGCGCCAGCCAGGCCTTGGTCGCCCATCGCGAGCTAGCCCCCACGTCCCTGTCCCTCGACAAAGTGCCCAGCGAGCGAGCCAGGAGGGCCGCATCGCACAGACCCTGTGCATGGGTGGCACGCCCAGGCAGCCCCCAGCAGGCACGGCATGGGCTGCTCGCCCAGCGTTCAGCTGCAGTGGCCGCGCAAGCCAGGCCGCGGGCGCCGATCGCGAGCCAACCCCTTCATCCCTGCCCCTCGACTGACTGCCCAGTGTGCGAGCCAGGAGTGCCGTGTTGCACGGACCCTGGGGACGGGTGGCACACCCAGGCAGCCTCCAGCTGGCACGGCATGGGCGTCTCGCCCAGCGTGCGGCAGCTGTGGGCTGGCCTCCTCGTTCCTGCCCCTCGACTGACTGCCCAGCGAGCGAACCAGGGGGGCCCCATTGCACTGACCCTGGGCACGGGTGGCACGCCCAGGCAGCCCCCAGCTGGCACGGCATGGGCTGCTCTCCCAGCGTGCGGCTGCGGTGGGCGCGCCAGCAAGGCCGCGGGCGCCCATCGCAAGCTAGCCCCCACGTTCCTGTTCCTCGACTAAGTGTCGAGTGAGCGAGCCAGGGGAGCCGCGTCGCATGGACCCTTCGAACGAGTGACACACCAGGGCAGCCCCCAGCAGGCACGGCATTGGTTGCTCGCCCAGCGTGCGGCAGCGGCGGGCGCGCCAGCCAGGCCGCGGGCGCCCATCGTGGGCTAGCCCCCACGGTCCTGTCCCTCGACTAAGTGCCCAGCGAGCGAGCCAAGGGGGCCGCGTCGCACGGACCCTGGGCACGGGTGGCACACCCAGGCAGCCCACAGCAGGCATGGCAAGGGCTGCTCGCCCATCGTGCGGCAGCGGCGGCCACGCCAGCCAGGCTGCAGGCGCCCATTGCGAGCCAGCCCCCTCGTCCCTGCCCCTCGATGGACTGCCCAGCGTGCGAGCCAGGGGTGCCGCGTCCCACGGACCCTGGGCATGGGTGGCAGGCCAAGGCAGCCCCCAGCAGGCATGGCATAGGCTGCTTCCGCAGCATGCTTCAGCGGTGGGCGCACCGGCAAGGCCGTGGGCGCCCAACGTGAGCCGGCCCCCTAATCCCTGCCCCTCGACTGACTGCCCAGCTGTGAGCCAGGAGTGCCGCGTCGGACGGACCTTGGGGACAGGTGGCATGCCCGGGCAGCCCCCAGCTGCCACGGGATGGGTTGCTCGTCCAGCGTGCGGCAGCGGTGGGTGCGCCAGCCAAGCCGCGGGCGCCCATCGCGAGCTGGCCCCCTCGTCCCTGCCCCTCGACTGACTGCCCAGCGTGCGAGCCAGGGGTTCCACGTCGCACAGACCCTTGGCATGGGTGGCACGCCCAGGCAGCCCCCAGTAGGCACAGCATGGGCTGCTTGCCCAGCGTGTGGCAGCGATGGCCGCAGAAGCCAGGCCGCGGGCTCCCATCGAAAGCCAGCCACCACGTTCCTGTCCCTCGACTAAGTGCCCAGCAAGCGAGCCAGGGGGGCCACGTTCCATGGACCCTGGGCACGGGTGGCACGCCCAGGCAGCCCCCAGCAGGCACGGCATGGGCTGCTCGCCCAGCGTGCTTCAGCGGTTGGCGCGCCAGCCAGGCCGCGGGCGCCCATCGCGAGACAGGCCCCGAGTCCCTGCCCCTCGACTGACTGCCCAGGGTGCGTGCCAGAGGTGCCGCGTCGTACGGACCCTGGGCACAGGTGGCACACCCAGGCATCCCCCAGCAGGTACGGCATGGGCTGGTCACCCAGCGTGCGGCAGTGGTGGGCGCACCAGCCAGGCCGCAGGCGCCCATCGCGAGCCAGCCCCCTCGTCCCTGCCCCTCGACTGACTGCCCAGAGTGCGAGCCAGGGGTGCCATGTCGCATGGACCCTGGGCACGGGTGGCACGCTCGGGCAGCCCCCAGCTTGCACGGCATGGGCTGCTCACCCAGCGTGTGGCAGCGGTGGCCGCGCAAGCCATGCCGCGGGCGACCATCGCAGGCTAGCCCCCACGTTCCTGTCCCTCGACTAAGTGCCCAGCGAGCGAGCCAGGGGGGCCGCGTTGCATGGACCCTGGGAATGGGTGGCACGCCAAGGAAGCCCCCAGCTGGTACGGCATGGGCTGCTCGCCCAGCGTGCTGCAGCGGTGGGCGTGCTAGATAGGCCGCGGGCGCCCATCGCGAGCTAGCCCCCACGTTCCTGTTCCTCGACTAACTGCCCGGTGAGCGAGCCAGGGGGGCCGCATCGCACGGACCCTTGGAATGGGTGGCACACCAAGGCAGCCCCCAGCCGGCATGGCATTGGCTGCCCGCCCAGCGTGTGGCAGTGGCGGGAGAGCCAGCCAGGCCGCGGGAGCCCATCGCGGGCTAGCCCCCACGTTCCTGCCCCTCGACTAAGTGCCCAGCGAGCGGCCCAGAGGGGCCACATCGCATGAACCCTGGGCAAGGGTGGCACACCCAGGCAGCCCATAGCAGGCACTGCATTGGCTGCTCGCCCATCGTGCGGCAGCGGCGGCTGCGGCAGCCAGGGCGCGGGCACCCATCGCGAGCCAGCCCCCTCGTCCCTGCCCCTCGACGGACTGCCCAGCGTGTGAGCCAGGGGTGCCGTGTCGCACGGACCCTGGGCACAAGTGGCAGGCCCAGGCAGCCCCCAGCAGGCACAGCATAGGCTGCTCGCCCAGCGTGCTGCAGCGGTGGGCACACCGGCATGGCCGCGGGCGCCCAACGTGAGCCAGCCCCCACGTCCCTGTCCCTCGACTAAGTGCCTAGTGAGTGAGCCAGGGGGGCCGCATCGCACAGACCCTTGGCATGGGTGGCACCCCCAGGCAGCCCCAGCAGGCACGGAATAGGCTGCTCGCCCAGCGTACTGCAGCGGTGGGCGCACCGGCAAGGCCGCGGGCGCCCAACGTGAGCCAACCCCCACATCCCTGTCCCTCAACTAAGTTCCCAGTGAGCGAGCCAGGGGGGCCGCATCGCATGGACCCTTGGCATGGGTGGCACGCCCAGGCAGCCCCCAGCAGGCATGGCATAGGCTGCTCGCCCAGCGTACTGCAGCGGTGGGCGCACCGGCAAGGCTGTGGGCGCCCAACGTGAGCCAACCCCACGTCCCTGTCCCTCGACTAAGTGCCCAGCTAGCAAGTCAGGGGGGCCGTGTCTTACAAACCCTGGGCACGTGTGGCACGCCAAGGTAGCCCCAAGCAGGCACGGCATGGGCTGCTCGTCCAGTGTGCGGCAGCGTTGTGCGCCCCAGCCAAGCCGCGGGCGCCCATCGCGAGCCAGCCCCCTCCTCCGTGCCCCTCGACTGACTGCCCAGCGTGGGAGCCATGGGTGCCGCGTCGCACGGACCCTGGGTACGGGTGGCACGCCCAGGCGGCCCCAAGCAGGCATGGCATGGGCTGCACGCCCAGCGTGCGGCAGCGGCGGGTGCGCCAGCCAGGCCGCGGGCGACCATCGCGAGCTAGCCCCCACGTTCCTGTCCCTCGACTAAGTGCCCAGCGAGCAAGTCAGGGGGGCCGCGTCTTACAATCCCTGGGCACGTGTGGCACGCCCAGGTAGCCCCCAGCAGGCACGGCATGCGCTGCTTGCCCAGCATGCGGCAGCGGTGGGCTCCCCAGCCAGGCCACGGGTGCCCATCGCGAGCCAGCCCCCTCCTCCCTGCCACTCGACTGACTGCCCAGCGTGGGAGCCAGGGGTGCCGCATCGCATGGACCCTGGGCATGGGTGGCATGCCCAGGCAGCCCCAAGCAGGCACGGCATGGGCTGCACGCCCAGCCTGCGGCAGCGGTGGGTGCGCCAGCCAGGCCGCGGGCGCCCATCGCGAGCTAGCCCCCACGTCCCTGTCCCTCGACTAAGTGCCCAGCGAGCGAGTCAGGAGGGCCGCGTCTTACAAACCCTGGGCACGTGTGGCATGCCCAGGTAGCCCCCAGCAGGCACGGCATGGGCTGCTCGCCCAGCGTGGGGCAGCGGTGGGCGCGCCAGCAAGGCCGCGGCGCCCATTGCGAGCCAGCCCCCTCGTCCCATCCCCTCGACTGACTTCCCAGCGTGCGAGCAGGGGGTGCCACATCGCTCTGACCCCGGGCACGGGTGGCAGGCCCAGGCAGCCCCCAGCTGGCACGGCATGGGCTGCACGCCCAGCGTGCGGCAGCGGTGGGTGAGCCAGCCAGGCCGCCGGCGCCCATCGCGAGCCAGCCCCCACGTCCCTATCCCTTGACATACTGCCCAGCGAGCGAGCCAGGGGACCACGTCTCACAGACCCTGGGCACGGGTGGCACGCCCAGGCAGCCCCCAGCAGGCACGGCATGGGCTGCTTGCCCAGCGTGCGGCAGCGGTGGGCGCGCCAGCCAGGCCACGTGCGCCCATCGCGAGCCAGCCCCCTCGTCCTTGCCCCTTGACTGACTGCCCAGAGTGCGAGCTAGGGGTGCCACAGCAGTTACCAGCAGCCACGGCGCCAGCCTTGCCATGGGCGCCCCACGCGAGGCAGTCGCGAGCACGCTGTGAGGCTCAGCACATGCTGTGGGCGTTTATTTCATGGGCAAGCTGGCCTTGGCCGTGGCCCCTGGCTGTGGTGGACCCTGAGGGCTACCATGGGGTGGCTGGAAGTGCGCTGGACAGGGCAGCCAGCATGCACCATGGGCCAGGCAGAGGCGCAGCTGCCCCAGCCTGCTAGCCGCAATGCCCAGTTGCGAAATTGTTGTGAATTGACCGTATTTTAATCATGGAATTGGTCCTGAAATTACTCAAATAATTCGTGTAATTCATGAGGAGTCTGCCCCTGAATTTGGGATCATTTTGACTCATGGTCTATTATTGATGATTTTTTCAATTTTCGGCTCTAGAAAATTCATTAAAAAAAATTTAGTGCCCAGAAAATTCTGAAATTCTTTCTGGTGGTAGATATGATTATTCTCCATTTATATACAAAATTTCAGCTCAAAATTCCAAGTAAATAATTTTTTAGACCCATTATGACGGCTCAGATATATTGATGTTTCCTCTTGCCGGGAGTGAAATTTCATTTAACACTCTTTAGGGGGGAGGTGGTCACCTAGCTTGCTGGGTGCCAACAGGCCATGCATGCCTCCCCCCCTGCCTATCCCACGTGGGCAGGCGCTGGGCTTGGGCAACCCAGCGCGCATGGCATGGGCAGGGCGGCTTGCTGCCTTGCCCATCCAGCCGGTGGTGCGTGGCTGTGGCGGCCACCACCGCCGGTAGGCAGGCGGCCGGCGACGTCGGCCGAAGAGTGTGGGACGCCTGATCAGTAGCCAACGGAGTGGGGAAAACGTGGGAAACGAAATCCGCTAAATTGTGGGCAACGAAATGAGAAAAATCGTGGGATAATGAGCTGGGATGTGGCTACACAAGCTCGACTGTGTGGGCGGCGAAGCTAACGATGATGCATGCTACGCGAGGGCCAAATTGCTGGGGGGATTTTGAGCATGCAGAGTGCTTCGTTGCAGGCCCTCGAGGAGGCGGATGCGGGGCTGGATCCCGATGCCCAGGCTTGCCTTGGCGGACTCATTGTGCAGCGCGATCGGCGACACGATCGTCGGCCGTTAGCAACAAGCGAGCCACACAGCCAGCCTGGGCAAGGCGTGACACCCCTGCTGCCAAGGCCTCATCGGTGGGAAAAACGTGGGCAATGAAATGAGAGAAATTGTGGGATAATGAGCTGGGATATGGCTAGACAAACTCGATGGTGTGAGCAGCGAAGCTAACGATGATGCATGCTACGCGAGGGCCAAATCGCTGGGGGGATTTTGAGCTTGCGGAGTGCTTCGTCACAGGCCCTCGAGGAGGCGGATGCGGGGCTGGATCCCGATGCCCAGGCTTGCCTCGGCGGACTCATTGTGCAGCGCGATCGGCGACACGATCGTCGGCCGTTAGCAACAAGCAAGCCACACAGCCAGCCTGGGCAAGGCGTGACACCCCTGCTGCCAAGGCCTCATCGGTGGGAAAAACGTGGGCAATGAAATGAGAGAAATTGTGGGATAATGAGCTGGGATATGGCTAGACAAACTCGATGGTGTGGGCAGCGAAGCTAACGATGATGCATGCTACGCGAGGGCCAAATCGCTGGGGGCATTTCGAGCTTGCGGAGTGCTTCGTCACAGGCCCTCGAGGTGGCGGACGTGGGGTTGGATCCCGACGCTCAGGCTTGCCTGGGCGAACTCGTTGCGCAGCGCGATCGGTGACACGATCGTCGGCCGTTAGCAACGAGCGAGCCACACGGCCATCCTGGGCAAGGCGTGACACCCCTGCTGCCAAGCCCTCATCGGTGGGAAAAACGTGGGCAATGAAATGAGAGAAATTGTGGGATAATGAGCTGGGATGTGGCTAGACAAATTCGACGGTGTGGGCAGCTAAGCTAACGATGATGCATGCTACGCGAGGGCCAAATTACTGGGAGGATTTTGAGCATGCGGAGTGCTTCATCGCAGGCCCTCGAGGCGGCAGATGCGGGGCTGGATCCCGACACCCAGGCTTGCCTTGGCGGACTCGTCGCGCAGCGCGATCGACGACACAATCGTCGGCCGTTAGCAATGAGCGAGCCACATTGCCAGCCTGGGCAAGGCGTGACACCCCCGCTGCCAAGGCCTCATCGGTGGGAAAAACATGGACAACAAAATGAGAAAAATCATGGGATAATGAGCTGGGATGTGGCTACACAAGCTCGACGGAGTGGGAGGCGAAGCTAACGATGATGCATGCTACGCGAGGGCCAAATGGCTGGGGGGATTTTGAGCATGCGGAGTGCTTCGTCGCAGGCCCTCGAGGTGGCGGATGCGGGGCTGGATCCTGACGCCCAGGCTTGCCTACGCGGACTCGTTGCGCAGCGCGATCGACATCACGATCGTCGGCCGTTAGCAAAGAGCGAGCCACACAGCCAGCCTGGGCAAGGCGTGACACCCCTGCTGCCAAGGTCTCATCGGTCGGAAAAACATAGGCAATCGAGAGTGGGAGGCGAAGCTAACGATGATGCATGCTACGCGAGGGCCAAATGGCTGGGGGGATTTTGAGCATGCGGAGTGCTTCGTCGCAGGCCCTCGAGGTGGCGGATGCGGGGCTGGATCCTGACGCCCAGGCTTGCCTAGACTCGTTGCGCAATCGACATCACGATCGTCGGCCGTTAGCAAAGAGCGAGCCACACAGCCAGCCTGGGCAAGGCGTGACACCCCTGCTGCCAAGGTCTCAGGAAAAACATAGGCAACGAAATGAGAAAAATCATGGGATAATGAGCTGGGATGTGGCTACACAAGCTCGACGGTGTGGGCGGCGAAGCTAACGATGATGCATGCTACGCGAGGGCCAAATGGCTGGGGGGATTTTGAGCAGGCGGAGTGCTTCATTGCAGGCCCTCGAGGTGGCGGATACGGGGCTGGATCCCGACGCCCAGGCTTGACTTGGCGGACTCGTTGCGCAGCGCGATCGACGACACGATCGTCGGCCATTAGCAATGACCGAGCCACACGGCCAGCCTGGGCACCCCTGCTGCCAAGGCCTCATCGGTGGGAAAAACGTGGGCAACGAAGCAAGAATAATCGTGGGATAATGAGCTGGGATGTGGCTAGACAAGCTCGATGGTGTGGGCGGCGAAGGTGACAATGATGCATGCTACGCGAGGGCCAAATCATTGGGGGGAATTTCGAGCATGCAGAGTGCTTCATCGCAGGCCCTTGAGGCGACGGACGTGGGGTTGGATCCCGACGCTCAGGCTTGCCTAGGCGGACTCGTTGCGTGGTGCGATCGTCGACACGATCGTCGGCCATTAGCAATGAGCAAGCCACACGGCCAGCCTGGGCACCCCTGCTTCCAAGGCCTCATCGGTTGGAAAAATGTGGGCAACGAAGCGAGAATAATCGTGGGATAATGAGCTGGGATATGGCTAGACAAGCTCGATGGTGTGGGTGGCGAAGCGAACGATGATTCATGCTACGTGAGGGCCAAATCATTTGGGGGATTTCGAGGATGTGGAGTGCTTCGTCGTAAGCCCTTGAGTCGGCAGACGTGGGGTTGGATCTCGACGCTCAGGCTTGCCTAGGCGGACTCATTGTGCCACGCGATCGACGACATGATCGTCGGCCATTAGCAACTAGCGAGCCACACGGCCAGCCTGGGCACC
>JAJFZO010000722.1:5000-20000 GCA_021397835.1 Moringa oleifera | reverse complement strand
GCATGGACCCTTGGCACGGGTGGCACACCCAGGCAGCCCCCAGCAGGCACAGCATGGGCTGCTCGCGCAGCGTGCTGCAGCGGTAGGGGCCCCAGCCAGGCTGCGGGCGCACATCGCGAGCCAGCCCCCTCGTCCCTGCCCCTCGACTGACTGCCCAGCGCGAGAGCCAGGGGTGCCACGTCGCACGGACCCTGGGCAGGGGTGGCACGCCCAGGCAGCCCCCAGCAGGCATGGCATGGGCTGCTCGCCCAGCGTGCGGCAGCGGTGGGTGCGCCAGCCAGGCCGCGGGTGCCCATCACGAGCCAGCCCCCACGTCCCTGTCCCTCGACGTAGTGCCCAGTGAGTGTTCCAGGAGGGCCGCGTCGCACAGACCCTGGGCACAGGTGGCATGCCCAGGAAACCCCCAGCAGGAACGGCATGGGCTGCTCGCCCAACGTGCGGTAGCGGTGGGCACACCAGCCAGGCCGCGGGCGCCCATCGCGAGCCAGCCCCCACGTCCCTGTCCCTCGACTATTTGCTCAGCGAGCGAGCCAGGGGACTATGTCGCACGGACCCTTGGCACGTGTGGCACGCCCAGGCAGCCCCAAGCAGGCATGACATGGGCTGCTCGCCCAGGGTACGGCAGCGGTGGGCGTGACAGCCAGGCCGCGGGCGCCCATCGCGACCCAGCCCCCTCGTCCCTGCCCCTCGACAGACTGCCCAGCCTGCGACACAGGGGTGCCACATCGCATGGACCCTGGGCACGGGTGGCACACCCAGGCAGCCCCCAGCAGGCACAGCATGGGCTGCTCACCCAGCGTGCTGCAGAGGTAGGCACGCCAGCCAGGCTGCGGGCGCCCATCGCGAGCCAGCCCCCTCGTCCCTGCCCCTCGACTGACTGCCCAGCGCGAGAGCCAGGGGTTCCACATCGCACGGACCCTGGGCAGGGGTGGCATGCCCAGGCAGCCCCCAGCAGGCACGGCATGGGCTGCTCGCCCAGCGTGTGGCAGCGGTGGGTGTGCCAGCCAGGCCGCGGGCGCCCATCGCGAGCCAGCCCCCACGTCCCTGTCCCTCGACGTAGTGCCCAGTGAGCGTTCCAGGAGGGCCGCGTCGCACAGACCCTGGGCATGGGTGGCACGCCCAGGAAGCCCCCAGCAGGCACGGCATGGGCTGCTCGCCCAACGTGCGGTAGCGGTGGGCACGCCAGCCAGGCCACGGGCGCCCATCGCAAGCCAGCCCCCACGTCCCTGTCCCTCGACTATTTGCTCAGCGAGCGAGCCAGGGGGCTTTGTCGCACGGACCCTGGGCACGTGTGGCACGCCCAGGCAGCCCCAAGCAGGCATGACATTGGCTGCTCGCCCAGGGTGCGGCAGCGGTGGGCGTGACAGCCAGGCCGCGGGCACCCATCGCGACCCAGCCCCCTCATCCCTGCCCCTCAACTGACTGCCCAGCGTGCGAGCCAGGGGTGCCATGTCGCACGGACCCTGGGCACGGGTGGCATGCCCAGGCAGCCCCCAGAAGGCACGGCATGGGATGCTCGCCCAGCGTGCAGCAGCAGTGGGCGCGCCGGCCAGGCCGCGCGCGCCAATCGCGAGCCAGCCCCCACCTCCCTGTCCCTCGACAAAGTGCCCAGCGAGCGATCCAGACGGGCTGCTTCTCATGGACCCTGGGCACAGGTGGCATGCCCAGGAAGCTCCCAGCAGGCACCGCATAGGCTGCTCGCCCAGCGTGTGGCAGCGGTGGGCGAGCCAGCCAGGCCGCGTGCGCCCATCGCGAGCCAGCCCCCACTTCCCTGTCCCTCGACTAAGTGCCCAGCGAGCGAGCAAGGGGGGCCACGTCGCACGGACCCTTGGCACAGGCGGCACGCCCAGGCAGCCCCCAGCAGGCACGGCATGGGCTGCTCGCCCAGGGGAGCCGCGTCGCATGGACCCTGGGCACGGGAGGCAAGCCCCAGCATCCCCCAGGAGGCACGGCATGGGCCAAGTGCCCAGCGTGCGGCAGCGGTGGGCGCGCCAGCCAGACCACAGGCGCCCATCGTGAGCCAGCCCCCTCGTCCCTGTCCCTCGACAAAGTGCCCAGTGAGAGAGCCAGGGGAGCCGTGTCGCACGGACCCTGGGCACGGGGGGCATGCCCAGGCAGCCCCCAGGAGGCACGGCATGGGCCAAGTGCCAAGCGTGCGGCAGCGGTGAGCGCGCAAGCCAGGCCACTGGCGCCCATCGCGAGCCAGCCCCCTGGTCCCTGTCCCTCAATTAAGTGCCCAGCGAGCGAGCCAGGGGAGCCACTTTGCATGGACCCTGAGCATGGGAAGCATGCCCTGGCAGCCCCCAGCAGGCACAGCATGGGCCAATTGCCAAGCGTGCGGCAGCGGGGGGCGCGCCAGCCAGGCCACAGGCGCCCATCGCGAGCCAGCCCCCTCGTCCCTGTCCCTTGACAAAGTGCCCAGTGAGAGAGCCAGGGGAGCCGTGTCGCATGGACCCTGGGCACGGGAGGCATACCCAGGAAGCTCCCAGCAGGCACGGCATGGGGCAAGTGCCAAGCGTGTGGCAGTGGTGGGCGCGGCATCCAGACCACAGGTGCCCATCGCGAGCCAGCCCCCACGTCCCTGTCCCTCAACTAAGTGCCCAGCGAGGGAGCCAGGGGAGCTGTGTCGCATGGACCCTGGTCACGGGAGGCATGCCCCAGCATCCCCCAGGAGGCACGGTATGGGCCAAGTGCCCAGCGTGCGGTAGAGGTGGGCGCGCCAGCCAGGCCACAGGCGCCCATCGTGAGCCAGCCCCCTCGTCCCTGTCCCTCGACTAAGTGCCCAGCGAACGAGCCAGGGGGGCAGCATCACATGGACTCCAGGCATGGGAGGCATGCCCAGGCAGCGCCCAGCAGGAACAGCATGGGCATAGTGCCCAGCGGGCAGCAGAGGAGGGCACGCCAGCCAGGCCACAGGCGCCCATCGCGAGCCAGCCCCTTCGTCCCTGTCCCTCGACTAAGTGCCCAGTGAGCGAGCCAGGGGAGCTGTGTCACATGGGCCCTGGGCATGGAAGGCATACCCAGGCATCCCCAAGAAGGCACGGCATGGCCCAAGTGCCCAGCGTGCGGAAGCGGTGGGGGCGCCAGCAAGGCCACAGGCGCCCATCTCGAGCCAGCCCCCTCTTCCCCGTCCCTCGACAAAGTTCCAAGCGAGCGAGCCAGGGGAGCCGCATTGCACGGACCCTGGGCATGGGAGGCATGCCCCGGCAGCCCCCAGCAGGAACGGCATGGGCCAAGTGCCGAGCGTGCGGCAGCGGTGGGTGCGCCAGCCAGGCCACAGGCTCCTATCGCGAGCCAGCCCCCTCGTCCCTGTCCCTCGACAAAGTGCCCAGTGAGAGAGCCAGGGGAGCCGTGTCGCATGGACCCTGGGAACGGACGGCATGCCCAGGCAGCCCCCACCAGGCACGGCATGGGCCAAGTGCCAAGCGTGCAGCAGCGGTGAGCGCGGCAGCCAGGCCACTGGCGCCCATCGTGAGCCAGCCCCCTGGTCCCTGTCCCTCGATTAAGTGCCCAGCGAGCGAGCCAGGGGAGCCGATTCGCATGGACCCCGGGCACGGGAGGCATGCCCTGGCAGCCCCCAGCAGGCACGGCATGGGCCAAGTGCCAAGCATGCGGCAGCGGTGGGCGCGCCAGCAAGGCCACAGGCGCCCATCGCGAGCCAGTCCCCTCGTCCCTGTCCCTCGACTAAGTGCCCAGGGAGCGAGCCAGGGGAGCCTCGTCACATGGACCCTGGGCACGGAAGGCATGCCCAGCCATCCCCCAGCAGGCACGGCATGGGTCAAGTGCCCAGTGTGCGGAACCGGTCGGCGCGCCAGCAAGGCCACAGACACCCATCTCGAGCCAGCCCCTTCGTCCCTGTCCCTCGACTAAGTTCCAAGCGAGCGAGCCAGGGGAGCGGAATTGCATGGACCCTTGGCACGGGGGGCATGCCAAGGCAGCCCCCAGCAGGCACAGCATGGGCCAAGTGCCCAGCATGCGGCAGCGGTGGGCGCGCCAGCCCGGCCACAGGCGCCCATCGCGAGCCAGCCCTCTCATCCCTGTCCCTCGACAAAGTGCCCAGCGAGCGAGCCAGGGGAGCCGCATCGCATGGACCCTGGGCATGGGAGGCATGCCTCGGCAGCCCCAAGCAGGCACAGCATGGGCCAAGTGCCCTGCGTGGGCAGCGGTGGGCGTGCCAGCAAGGCCACAGGCGCCCATCGCGAGCCAGCCCCCTCGTCCCTGTCCCTCGACTAAGTGCCCAGCGAATGAGCCAGGGGAGCCGCGTCACACGGACCCTGGGCATGGTAGGCATGCCCCAGCATCCTCCAGCAGGCACGGCATGGGCCAAGTGCCCAGCGTGCGGCAGCGGTGGGCATGCCAGCCAGGCCACAGGCGCCCATCGCGAGCCAGCCCCCTCATCCCTGTCCCTCGATTAAGTGCCCAGCGAGCGAGCCAGGGGAGCCGCTTTGCACAGACCCTGGGCACGGTAGGCATGCTCAGGCAGCCCCCAGTAGGCACGGCATGGGCGAAGTGCCCAGCGTGCGGCAGCGGTGGGCACGCCAGCCAGACCACAAGCGCCCATCGCGAGCCAGCCCCCTCATCCCTGTCCCTCGACTAAGTTCCCAGCGAGCGAGCCAGGGGAGCCTTGTCGCATGGACCCTGGACATGGGAGGCATGCCCAGGAAGCCCCCAGGAGGCACGGCATGGGCCAAGTGCCCAGCGTGCGGTAGAGGTGGGCGCGCCAGCCAGGCCACGGGCGCCCATCGCGAGCCATTCCCCTTATCTCTTTCCCTCGACTAAGTGTCAAGTGAGCGAGCCAGGGGAGCCGCGTCACATGGACTCCGGGCATGGGAGGCATGCCCAGGCAGCCCCCAGCAGGTACGGCATGGGCCAAGTGCCCAGCGTGCGGTAGAGGTGGGCGCGCCAGCCAGGCCACGGGCGCCCATCGCGAGCCATTCCCCTCATCTCTGTCCCTCGACTAAGTGCCTAGCGAGCGAGCAAGGGGAGCCGTGTCGCACGGACTCTGGGAATGGAAGGCCTGCCCACGCAGCCCCCAGCTGGCATGGCATGGGTAAAGTGCCCAGCGGGCGGCAGCGGAGGGCGCGCCAGCCAGGCCACAGTCGCCCATCGCGAGCCAGCCCCCTCATCCCTGTCCCTCGACTAAGTGCCCAGTGAGCGAGCAAGGGGAGCCGCATCACATGCACCCTTGGCACGGAAGGCATGCCCAGACATCCACCAGCAGGCACGGCATTGGCCAAGTGCCCAGCGTGTGGGAGCGGTGGGCGCGCCAGCAAGGCCATAGGCACCCATCTCGAGCCAGCCCCTGTCCCTCGACTAAGTTCCAAGCGAGTGAGCCAGGGGAACCGCATCGCACGGACTCTGATCATGGGAGGCATGCTTCGGCAGCCCCCAGCAGGCACAGCATGGGCTAAGTGCCCAGCGTGCGGCAGCGGTGGGCGTGCCAGCGAGGCCACAGGCGCCCATCGCGAACCAGCCCCCTCGTCGCTGTCCCTCGACTAAGTGCCCAGCGAGCGACCCAGGGGAGCTACGTCTCATGGACCTTGGGCATGGGAGGCATGCCCCGGTAGCCCCCAGCGGGCACGGCATGGGCCAAGTGCCCAGCGTGCGGCAGCGGTGGGCGTGCCAGCCAGGCCACAGGCACCCATCGCGAGCCAGCCCCCTCATCCCTGTCCCTCGACTAAGTTCCCAGTGAGCGAGCCAGGGGAGCCGCATCGCATGAACCCTGGGCATGGGAGTCATGCCCAGGAATCCCCCAGCCGGCATCGAATGGCCCAAGTGCCCAGCGTGCGGCTGCGGTGGGTGCGCCAGCCCCTTCTTCCCTGTCCCTGGACTAAGTGCCCAGCGACCGAGCCAGGGGAGCCGAGTCGCATGGACCCTGGGCGTGGGAGGCATGCCCCAGCAGCCCCCAGCAGGCATTGCATGGGCCAAGTGCTGAGCGTGCGGCAGCGGTGGGTGCGCCAGCCAGGCCACAGGCGCCCATCGCGAGCCAGCCCCCTCGTCCCTGTCCCTCGAGAAAGTGCACAGCGAGAGAGCCAGGGGAGCCGCATCGCATGGACCCTGGGCACGGGGGGCATCTCCAGGCAGCCCCCAGCAGGCACGGCATGGGCCAAGTGCCCAGCGTGTGGCAGCGGTGGGCGCGCCAGCCAGGCCACGGGCGCCCATCGCTAGCCAGCCCCCTAGTCCCTGTCCCTCGACTAAGTCCCCAGCGAATGAGCCAGGGGAGCCGCGTCGCACAGACCCTGTGCATGGGAGGCATGCCCCAGCACCCCCCAGCAGGCACGGCATGGGCCAAGTGCCCAGCGTGCAGCAGCGGTGGGTGCGCCAGCCAGGCCACTGGCGCCCATTGCGAGCCAGCCCCCTCGTCCCTGTCCCTTGATTAAGTGCCCAGCAAGTGAGCCATGGGAGCCGCGTCGCATGGACCCTGGGCACGGGAGGCATGCCCCAGAATCCCCCAGCAGGAACAGCATGGGCCAAGTGCCCAGCATGCGGTAGAGGTGGGCGCGCCAGCCAGCCCACAGGCGCCCATCGCGAGCCAGCCCCCTCATCTCTGTCCCTCAACTAAGTGCCCAGCGAGGGGGAGCCGTGTCGCTCAGACTCCAGGAATGGGAGGCATTCCCAGGCAGCCCCCAGCAGGCATGGCATGGGCAAAGTGCCCAGCGGGCGGCAGCGGAGGGCGCGCCAGCCAGGCCACAGGCTCCCATCGTGAGCCAGCCCCTCGTCTCTGTCCCTCGACTAAGTGCCCGGTGAGCGAGCCAGGGGAGCCGCGTCACATGCACCCTGGGCACAGAAGGCATGCCCACCCATCCCCCAGCAGGCACGGCATGGGCCAAGTGCCCAGCGTGTGGGAACGGTGGGCGCGCCAGCAAGGGCACAGGCGCCCATCTTGAGCCAGCCCCCTCGTCCCTGTCCCTCGACTAAGTTCCAAGCGAGCGAGCCAGGGGAGCCGCATTGCATGGACTCTTGGCACGGGAGGCACACCCAGGCAGCCCCCAGCAGGCACGGCATGGGCTGCCCACCCAAAGTGCGGTAGCGTTGGGAGCGCCAGCGAGGCCGCGGGCGCCCATCGCGAGCCAGACCCCACGTCCCTGTCCCTCGACTAAGTGCCCAGCGAGCGAGCCAGGGGGGCTGCATCGCACAGACGCTGGGAATGGAAGGCACGCCCAGGCAGCTCTCAGCAGGCACGGCATAGGCTGCTTGCCCAGCGTGCGGCAGTGGCGGGCGCGCCAGCCAGGCCACAGGCGCCCATCGCGAGCCAGCCCCCACTTCCCTGTCCCTCGACGTAGTGCCCAGCGAGCGAGCCAGGAGGGCCGTGTCGCACGGACCCTGGGCACGGCCGGTACGCCCAGGCAGCCCCCAGCAGGCACGGCATGGGCTGCTCGCCCAGCGTGGGGCAGCGGTGGGCACGCTAGCCAGGCCACGGGCGCCCATCGCGAGCCAGACCCCACGTCCCTGTCCCTCGATGTAGTGCCCAGCGAGCGAGCCAGGGGAGCTGAATCGCACGGACCCTGGCACGGGTGGCATGCCAAGTCAGCCCCCAGCAGGCACAGCTTGGGCCTCTTGCCCAGCGTGCGGCAGCGGTGGGCGCGCTAGCAGGGCCAAAGGCGCCCATCGCGAGCCAGCCACCACGTCCCTGTCCCTCGATGTAGTGCCCAGCGAGCGAGCCAGGGGGGCCGCATTGCACGGACTCTAGCATGGGTGGCACGCCCAGGCAGCCCCCAGCAGGCACGGCATGGGCTGCTCGCCCAGCGTGCGGCAGTGGTGGGCACGCTAGCAAGGCCGCTGGTGCCCATCGCGAGCCAGCCCCATGTCCCTGTCGCTCGACATAGTACCCAGGGAGCGAGCCAGGGATGCCGCGTCGCACATACCCTGGGCACGGGTGGCACGCCCAGGCAGCCCCCAGCAGGTAAGCCATGGGCTTCTCACCCAGCGTATGGCAGCGGTGGGCGTGCTAGCCAGGCCACTGGCGCCCATCGCGAGCCAGCCCCCACGTCACTGTCCCTCGATGTAGTGCGCAGCGAGCGAGCCAGGGGAGCCGGATTGCATGGACCCTGGCACGGGTGGCACGCCCAGGCAGCCCCCAGCAGGCACGGCATGGGCTGGTCACCCAGCGTGCGGCAGCGGTGGGCGCACCAGCCAGGCCGCAGGCGCCCATCGCGAGCCAGACCCCTCGTCCCTGTCCCTCGACTGACTGCCCAGCGTGCGACCATGGGGTGCCACATCGCACAGACCCTTGGCATGGGTGGAATGCCCAGGCAACCCCCAGAAGGCACGGCATAGGCTGCTCGCCCAGCGTGCGGCAGCTGTCAGCGCGCCCGCAAGTCCGCGGGCGCCCATCGCGAGCCAGCCCCCTCGTCCCTGTTCCTCGACGTAGTGCCCAGCGATTGAGCCAGGGGGGCCGCGTCGCATGGATGCTGGGCCCGTGTGGCATGCCCAGGCAGCCCCCGGCAGGCACGGCTTGGGCTGCTCGCCCAGCGTGTGGCAGCGGTGGGTGCGCTAGCCAGGCCGCGGGGTTCCATCGCGAGCCAGCCCCACGTCCCTGTCCCTCGACGTAGTGCCCAGCGAGCGAGCCAGGGGAACCGCATCGCACGGGCCCTGGCATGGGTGGCAAGCCCAGGCAGCCCCCAGCAGGCACGGAATGGGCCAAGTGCCCAGCGTGTGGCAGAAGGTGGGCGCGCCAGCGAGGCCACAGGCGCCCATCGTGAACCAGCCCCGTCGTCCCTGTCCCTCGACTAAGTGCCCAGTGAGCAACCCATGGGAGCAGCGTCTCACAGACACTGGGTATGGGAGGCATGCCCCGGTAGCCCCCAGCAGGCACGGCATGGGCCAAGTGCCGAGTGTGCGGCAGCGGTGTGCGCGCCAGCCAGGCCACAGGCGCCCATCGTGAGCCAGCCCCCTCGTCCCTGTCCCTCAAATAAGTTCCCAGCGAGCGATCCAGGGGAGCCGAGTCACACGGACCCTGGGCGTGGGAGGCACGCCCCGGCAGCCCCCAGCAAGGCCACAGGCGCCCATCGCGAGCCAGCCCCCTCATCCCTGTCCCTCGACAAAGTGCTAAGCGAGCGAGCCAGGGGAGCCGCATCGCACGGACTCTGGGGATGGGAAGCATGCCCCGGAAGCCCCCAGCAGGCACAGTATGGGCCAAGTGCCCAGCGTGCGGCAGCGGTGGGCATGCCAGCGAGGCCACAGGCGGCAATCGCGAACCAGCCCCCTCGTCCCTGTCCCTCGACTAAGTGCCCAGCGAGCGACCCAGGGGAGCCGCGTCTCACGGAACCTGGGAGTGGGAGGCATGCCCCGGTAGCCCCCAGCAGGCACGGCATGGGCCAAATGCCGAGCATGCGGCAGCGGTTGGCGCGCCAGCCAGGCCACAGGCGCGCCCGCGAGCCAGCCCCCTCGTCCCTGTCCCTCAACTAAGTTCCCAGCAAGCGAGCCAGGGGTGCCGCGTCGCACGGACCCTGGGCATTGGAGGCATGCCCAGGCAGCCCCCAGCAGGCATGGCATGGTCCAAGTGACCAGCGTGCGGCAGCGGTGGGCGCGCCAGAAAGTCCACAAGCGTCCATCGCGAGCCAGCCCCCTCATCCCTGTCCCTGGACTAAGTGCCAAGCGACCAAGCCAAGGGGAGCTGAGTCGCATGGACCCTAAACGTGGGAGGCAAGCCCCGGCAGCCCCCAGCAGGCACGGCATGGGCCAAGTGCCGAGCGTGCAGCAGCGGTGGGTGCACCAGCCAGGCCACTGGTGCCCATCGCGAGCCAGCCCCCTCGTCCCTGTCCCTCGATTAAGTGCCCAGCGAGCGAGCCAGGGGAGCCGCTTCGCACGGACCCTTGGCACAGAAGGCATGCCCAGGCAGCCCCCAGCAGGGACGGCATGGGCCAAGTGCCAAGTGTGCGGCAGCGGTTGGCGCGCCAGCCAGGCCACAGACGCCCATCGTGAGCCAGCCCCCTCGTCCCTGTACCTCGACTAAGTGCCCAGCGAGCGAGCCAGGTGAGCCACGTCGCATGGACCCTGCGCATGGGAGGCATGCCCAGGCAGCCCCCAGCAGGCATGGCATGGGCCAAATGCCGAGCGTGCGGCAACAGTGGGCGAGCCAGCCAGGCCACGGGCGCCCCCGCGAGCCAGCCCCCTCTTCCCTGTCCCTCGACTAAGTTCCCAGCGAGCGAGCCGGGGGTGCCGTGTCACACGGACCCTGGGCATGGGAGGCATGCCCAGGCAGCCCCCAGCAGGCATGGCATGGCCCAAGTGACCAGCGTGCGGCAGCGGTGGGCGCGCCAGAAAGTCCACAAGCGTCCATCACGAGCCAGCCCCCTCATCCCTGTCCCTGGACTAAGTGCCCAGCGACCAAGCCCAGGGGAGCCGAGTCGCACGGACCCTGGGCATGGGAGGCATGCCCCGGCAGCCCCCAGCAGGCACGGCATGGGCAACATACCGAGCATGCGGCAGCGGTGGGTACGCCAGCCAGGCCACAGGCACCCATCGCAAGCCAGCCCCCTCCCCCCTGTCCCTCGACTAAGTGTCCCAGCGAGCGAGCCAGGGGAGCCGCTTTGCACGGACCCTGGGCACCGGAGGCAAGCCAAGGAAGCCCCCTCAAGTACAGCATGGGCCAAGTGCCAAGCATGCGGCAGCAGTGGGTGCGCCAGCCAGGCCACAGGCGCCCATCGCGAGCCCTCCCCTCTCGTCCCTGTCCCTCGACTAGGTGCCCCGCGAGTGAGCCAAGGGAGCCGCGTCGCACGGACCCTGGGCATGGGTGGTATGCCCAGGCAGCCCCCAGCTGGCATGGCATGGGGTGCTCACCCAGCGTTCCGCTGCGGTGGGCGCGCCGGTCAGGCCGCGGGCACCCATTGCGAGCCAGCCACCTCGTCCTTGCCCCTAGACTGACTGCCCAGCGTGCGAGCCAAGGGTGCCACGTCGCACAAACCTGGGCACGGATGGTACGCCAAGGTAGCCCCCAGCAGGCACTGCATGGGCTGCTCGCCCAGCGTTCGGCAGCTGTGGGGGCACCAGCAAGGCCGCGGGCGGCCATCGCGAACCAGCCCCCACGTCCCTGTCCCTCGACTAAGTGCCCAGCGAGCGAGCTAGGAGGGCCGTGTCGCGCAGACCCTGGGCAAAGATGGCACACCCAGGAAGCCCCCAGCAGGCATGGGATGCTCGCCCAGCGTGCGGCAGCGGTGGGTGCGGCAGCCAGGCCGCTGGCGACCATCGCGAGCCAGCCCCCTCGTCCCTGTCCCTCGGCTAAGTGCCCAGCGAGCGAGCCATGGGGGTCGCATCGCATGGACCCTGGGCATGGTTGGCACGCCCCGACAGCCCCCATCAGGCATGGCATGGGCTTCTAGCCCAGCATGCGGCAGCGGTGGATGCGCCAGCCAGGCCACCAGCGCCCATCGCGAGCCAGCCCGGTCGTCCCTGTCCCTCAACTAAGTGCCCAGCGAGCGAGCCATGGGGGTCGCATCGCATGGACCCTAGGCATGGGTGGCATGCCCCAGCAGCTCCCAGCAAGCACAGCATGGGCTGCTCACCCAGCATGCGGCAGCGGTGGGCGCGCCAGCCAGGCCGCCGGCACCCATCGCGAGCCAGCCCCCTCGTCCCTGTGCCTTGACTAAGTGCCCAGCGAGTGAGCCATGGGGGCAGCGTCGCATGGACCCTGGGCATGGGCGGCACTCCCTGGCAGCCCCCAGCAGGCACGGCATGGGCTGCTCGCCCAGTGTGCGGCAGCGGTGGGCGCGTCAGCCAGGCCGCCGGCGCCCATCGCAAGCCAGCCCCCACGTCCCTGTCCATCGACTAAGTGCCCAGCGAGAGAGCCAGGGGGGCCGTGTCTCACAGACCCTGGGCACAGGTGGCATGCCGAGGCAGCCCCCAGCAGGCACGGCATGGGCTGCTCGCCCAGCGTGCGGCAATGGTGGGGGCTCCAGCAAGGCCGCGGGCGCCCATCGTGAGCCAGCCCCCACGTCCCTATCCCTCGACTAAGTGCCCAGCGAGCGAGCGAGGGTGGCCGCATCGCATGGACCCTAGGCACAGCTGGCACTCCCAGGCAGCCCCCAGCAGGCACGTCATGGGCTTCTCACCCAGTGTGAGGCAGTGATGGGAGCGGCAGCCAGGCCGCGGGTGCCCATCGCGAGCCAGCCCCCACTTCCCTGTCCCTCGACTAAGTGCTCAGCGAGCGAGCCAGGGGGACCGCGTCGCATGGACCCCGGCACAGGTCGCACGCCCAGGCAGCCCCCAGCAGGCACGGCATGGGCTGCTCGCCCAGCATGGGGCAGCGGTGGGTGCGCCAGCCAGGCCGCGGGCGCCCATCGTGAGCCAGCTCCCACGTCCTTGTCCCTCGACTACGTGCCCAGCGAGCGAGCCAGGGGGGCCGCGTCACACGGAGCCTGGGCACGGGTGGCACACCCAGGAAACCCCCAGCAGGCACGGCATGGGCTGCTCGCGAGCAAGGAGTGCCACGTGGCACAGAATCTGGGCACGGGTGCCACTCCCAGGCAGCTCCCAGCAGGAACTGCATTGGCTGCTCGCCCAGCGTGCGGCAGCGGTAGCCAGCCCCTTCGTCCCTGCCCCTCGACTGACTGCCCAGCGTGCGAGCCAGGTGTTCCGTATCGCACAGACCCTGGGCACGGGTGGCACGCCCAGGCAGACCCCAGCAGGCACGGCATGGGCTGCTCACCCAGCGTACGGCAGAGGTGGGCGTGCCAGCCAGGCCGCGGGCACCCATCGCAAGCCAGCCCCCTCGTCCCTATCCCTCGACATAGTGCCTAGCGAGCGAGGCAGGGGGTCCACGTCGCACGGGCCCTGGGCTTGGGTGGCATGCCCAGGCATCCCCCAGCAGGCATGGCATGGGCTGCTCGCCCACCGTGCGGTAGCTGTGGGTGCGCCAGGCAGGCCGTGGGCGCCCATCGCGAGCCAGCCCCCTCATCCCTGCCCATCGACTAACTGCCCAGCGTGCAAGCTAGGGGTTCCCCGTTGCACGGACCCTAGGCACGGGCGGCACGCCCAGGCAGCCCCCAGCTATCACGGCATGGGCTGCTCGCCCAACGTGCGGCAGCGCTGGGCTTGCCAGCCAGGCCGCGGGCGCCCATCGCGAGCCAGCCCATTCGTCCCAGTCCCTCAACATATTGCCCAGCGAGCGAGCTAGGGGGGCCGCGTCGCACGGACCCTTGGCATGGGTGTTACGCCCAGGCAGCCCCAAGCAGGCACGGCATGGGCTGCTCGCCTAGCGTGCGGCAGCTGTAGCCAGGCCCTTCGTCCCTGCCCCTCGACTGACTGCCTAGTGTGCGAGCCAGGGGTGCCGCGTCGCACGGACCCTGGGCACAGGTAGCACGCCCAGGCAGCCCCCAGCAGGCAAGGCATGGGCTGCTCGCCCAGCGTGCGGCAGCGGTTGGTGCGCCAGCCAAGACGCGGGCGCCCATCACGAGCAAGCCCCCACGTCCCTGTCCCTCGACGTAGTGCCCAGCGAGCGTGCCAGGGGGGCCGCGTCGAATGGACCCTAGGCACGGGTGGCATGCTCAGGCAGCCCCCAGCAGGCATGGCATGGGCTACTCGCCCAGAGTGCGGCAGCGGTAGCCAGCCCCCTCGTCCCTGCCCCTCGACTGACTGCTCAGCGTGCGAGCCAGGGGTGCCGCGTCAAACTGTCCCTGGGCATGGGTGGCACTCCCAGGCAGCCCCCTGCAGGCACAGCATGGGCTGCTCGCCCAGCGTGCGGCAGCGGTGGGTGTGCAAGCTAGGCCGCGGGGCCTATCGCGAGCTAGCCCCCTCGTCCCTGTCCATTGACATAGTGCCCAGCGAGCAAGCGAGGTTGACCGCGTCACACAGACCCTGGGCATGGGTGGCACGCCCAGCCAGCCCCCAGCAGGCACGGTATGGGCTGCTCGCCCAGTGTGCGGCAGTGGTTGCCAGTCCCCTCGTCCCTGCCCCTCGAGGTAGTCCCCAGCGAGCGAGCCAGGGGGTGCCGTGTCGCACGGACCCTGGGCACGGGTGGCACGCCCAGGCAGCCCCCAGCAGGCAGGGTCTGGGCTGCTCGCCCAGCGTGCGGCAGCGGTGGGCGCACCAGCCAGGCCGCGGGCGCCCATTGCGAGCCAGCCCCCTCGTCCCTGCCCCTCGACTAACTGCCCAGCGTGTGAGCCAGGGGTGCCACGTCGCATGGACCCTGGGCACGGGTGGCACTCCCAGGCATGGGCTGCTCGCCCAGCGTGCGATAGTGGTAGCCAGCCCCTTTGTCCCTGCCCCTCGACTAATTGCCCAGCGTGCGAGCTAGGGGTGCCGTGTCGCACGGACCCTGGGCACGGGTGGCACACCCAGGCAGCCCCCAGAAGGCACGGCATGGGCTGCTTGCCCAGCGTGCCGCAGCGGGGCGCCCATCGCGAGCCAGCCCCCTCGTCCCTATCCCAGGACGTAGTGCCGAGTGATTGAGCTAGGGTTGTCGCGTCGCACGGGCCCTGGGCACGGGTGGCATGCCCAGGCAGCCCCCAATAGGTACGGCATGGGCTACTCGCTCAGCGTGCTGCAGCGGTGGGTGCACCAGCCAGGCCGCGGGCGCCCACCGCGAGCTAGCCCCCACGTCCCTGTCCCTCGACTAAGTGCCCAGCGAGGGAGCGAGGGGGGCCGCGTCGCACGGACCCTGGGCTTGGGTGGCACGCCCAGGCAGCCCCCAGCAGGCATGGTATGGGCTGCTCGCCCAGCATGCGGTAGCGGTTGGCGCGCCAGCAAAGCTGCGGGCGCCCATCGCGAGCAAGACCCCTCGTCCCTGTCCCTTGACATAGTGCCCAGTGAGCGAGCCAGGTTCACCGCGTCGCACGGACCCTGGGCATGGGCTGCTCGCCCAACGTGCGGCAGCGGTTGGCGCGCCAGCCAGTCCGCAGGCGCCCATCTCGAGCCAACCCCCACGTCCCTATCCCTCGACGTAGTCCCCAGTGAGCGAGCTAGGGGAGCCATGTCACACGAACCCTGGGCACGGGTGGCACGCCCAGGCAGCCCCCAGCAGGCACGGCATGGGCTGCACGCCCAGCGTGTGGCAGCGGTGGG
>JAJFZO010000432.1:0-36887 GCA_021397835.1 Moringa oleifera | reverse complement strand
CCCGTATCTGTAGGAATACCATTTGAGAAGGAGTTCATTGTATCCTGCTAAGACTTACTCTTAAAGCTTTTGGAAGGGCTTGGCAGTATTATTGAGGGTTTGGTATTTACCATTGTTATATATCTTGAAAATATATTTTCGTATCCATGTGACTTTTATTTCTTGTGATTGATGATGTCAAGCTTGAGTGCCTCTGTTGGTCATTGTAGTTGCATTTTTTTTGGTCCGTTAAAAGTGATAAACGTCCAAAAAATTAATATATGTAATTTCTTACATTAAAATTGTACATAATAATATCTTGTTAGGAATGTCAATCATAGAAAAAAATTTTTTATTAATGTCTAATGATAGTAATTTTCTTCGATGATGTTTTTTTTTTTTTAAGGCAGCAACTCAGTTAAACTCTTTCATTTAAACGTATTGTGCCGTTGCGCTAGAACTCCAATAAAAATGAGACTTGCGATTTTACATGTAGTTTTTATGTAGTATTTTTAGCAAGTCATCAATGTAGAAGTCTTTGGCCATCCAAAAACAATTGGTTTTTAGTTGATTTGGATGCGGTTAATGGGTTCGGTAGGTTGGGCGTTTTTTGAAGGTGCATTATTGTGCTCTTAGCTCCCTGCTATCTTGGGGGGATTGCTCTGAGTGTGAACATATAGCCTCACATTTTCGAAAGGCTCCTAACTAGGTTGATGGAATTTAAAGATATTTTTGTCTAATTTTTTAATTTAAACCTTTGATGCAGGCTTCACAGGGCATATTGAGGGATCCGCTTCTGTCATGACGTATTGATGACTCTTTTTGATGCCCGACAAAGTGCTGTTCAATTGCTTGGAGGCCTTGTCATTTCTAAGATTTACTATCCGTGTTTTCCTAACAAATTCGTCCATAAGTATTTTGGATCTTTTTACTTGGTGAAAAATTTCTGACGATATGATTGGCAAATAGCATGTATTATTTTCAACTTCAACTACTAACAACGGATGCTTATGTCACAGGTTGATCCCGTGTCTGTAGGAATACCATTTGAGAAGGAGTTCATTGTATCCTGCTAAGACTTACTCTTAAAGCTTTTGGAAGGGCTTGGCAGTATGATTGAGGGTTTGGTATTTACCTTTGTTATATATCTTGAAAATATATTTTTGTATCCATGTGACTTTTATTTCTTGTGTTTGATGATGTCAAGCTTGAGTGCCTCTGTTGGTCATTGTAGTTGCATTTTTTTTGGTCATTTAAAGTGATAAACATCCAAAAAATTAATATATGTAATTTGTTACATTAAAATTGTACATAATAAAATATTGTTAGGAATGTCAATCATAGGTCTTTATGTTGTGGTAGCACTAACTGTCACACATGAAAAAATTTTTATTAATGTCTAATGATAGTAGTTTTCTTCGATGATGTTTTTTTTTTGGAGGCAGCAACTCAGTTAAACTCTCTCTTTTAAACATATTGTGGTGCTGCGCTTGAACTCCAGTAAAAATGAGACTTAAGATTTTACACGTAGTTTTTATGCAATGTTTTTAGCAAGCCATCAATGTAGAAGTCTTTGACCATCCAAAAACAATTGGTTTTTAGTTGATTTGGAAGCGGTTAATGGGTTCGGTAGGTAGGGTATTTTTTGAAGGTGCATTATTGTGCTTCTAGCTCCCTGCTAACTTGGGGGGATTGCTCTGAGTGTGAACATATAGCCTCACATTTTCGAAAGGCTCCTAAATAGGTTGATGGAATTTAAAGGTATTTTTGTCTAACTTTTTTATTTAAACCTTTGATGCAGGCTTCACAGGGCATATTGAGGGATCCACTTCTGTCGTGACGTATTGATGATTCTTTTTGATGCTCGAAAAAGTGCTGTTCCACTGCTTGGGGGCCTTGTTATTTCTAAGATTTATTATCCGTGTTTTCCTAACTAATTTGTCCATAAATATTTTGGATCTTTTTACTTGTTGAAAAATTTTTGACCATATGATTGCCAAATAGCGTGTATTATTTTTAACTTCTTACTGCTAACAATGGATGCTTATGTCACAGGTTGATCCCGTGTTTATAGGAATACCATTTGTGAAGGAGTTCATTGTATCCTCCTAAGACTTACTCCTAAAGCTTCTGGAAGGGCTTGGCAGTGTGATTGAGGGTTTTGGTATTATTTAGCTTTGTTATATATCTTGAAAATATATTTTCGTATCCATGTGGCTTTTATTTCTTGTGTTTGATGATGTCAAGCTTGAGTGCCTCTGTTGGTCATTGTAGTTGCATTTTTTTTGGTCATTTAAAGTGATAAACATCCAAAAAATTAATATATGTAATTTGTTACATTAAAATTGTACATAATAAAATATTGTTAGGAATGTCAATCATAGGTCTTTATGTTGTGGTAGCACTAACTGTCACACATGAAAAAATTTTTATTAATGTCTAATGATAGTAGTTTTCTTCGATGATGTTTTTTTTTTGGAGGCAGCAACTCAGTTAAACTCTCTCTTTTAAACATATTTTGGTGTTGCGCTTGAACTCCAGTAAAAATGAGACTTAAGATTTTATATGTAGTTTTTATGCAATGTTTTTAGCAAGCCATCAATGTAGAAGTCTTTGACCATCCAAAAACAATTGGTTTTTAGTTGATTTGGAAGCGGTTAATGGGTTCGGTAGGTAGGGTATTTTTTGAAGGTGCATTATTGTGCTTCTAGCTCCCTGCTAACTTGGGAGGATTGCTCTGAGTGTGAACATATAGCCTCACATTTTCGAAAGGCTCCTAAATAGGTTGATGGAATTTAAAGGTATTTTTGTCTAACTTTTTGATTTAAACCTTTGATGCAGGCTTCACAGGGCATATTGAGGGATCCACTTCTGTCGTGACGTATTGATGATTCTTTTTGATGCTCGACAAAGTGCTGTTCCACTGCTTGGGGGCCTTGTTATTTCTAAGATTTATTATCCGTGTTTTCCTAACTAATTTGTCCATAAATATTTTGGATCTTTTTACTTGTTGAAAATTTTTTGATGATATGATTGGCGAATAGCATGTATTATTTTCAACTTCCTACTACTAACAACGGATGCTTATGTCACAGGTTGATTCCGTGTCTATAGGAATGCCATTTGTGAAGGAGTTCATTGTATCCTCCTAAGACTTACTCTTAAAGCTTCTGGAAGGGCTTGGCAGTGTGATTGAGGGTTTGGTATTATTTAGCTTTGTTATATATCTTGAAAATATATTTTCATTTCCATGTGGCTTTTATTTCTTGTGTTTGATGATGCCAAGCTTGAGTGCCTCTGTTGGTCATTGTAGTTGCATTTTTTTTGGTCCGTTAAAAGTGATAAACGTCCAAAAAATTAATATATGTAATTTCTTACATTAAAATTGTACATAATAAAACTTTGTTAGGAATGTCAATCATAGGTCTTTATGTTGTGGTAGCACTAACTGTCACGCATGAAAAATTTTTTTTATTAATGTCTAATGATAGTAGTTTTCTTCGATGTTTTTTTTTGGAGGTAGCAGCTCTGTTAAACTCTTTCTTTTAAACGTATTGTGTAGCTGCACTAGAACTCCAATAAAAATGAGACTTACGATTTTACGTGTTGTTTTTGTGCAGTATTTTTAGCAAGCCATCATTGTAGAAGTCTTTAGCCATCCAAAAACAATTGGTTTTTAGTTAATTTGGACGCGGTTAATGGGTTCGGTAGGTTGGGTATTTTTTGAAGGTGCATTATTGTGTTCCTAGCTCCCTGCTATCTTGGGGGGATTGCTCTGAGTGTGAACATATAGCCTCACATTTTCGAAAGGCTCCTAAATAGGTTGATGGAATTTAAAGGTATTTTTGTCTAATTTTTTGATTTAAACCTTTGATGCAGGCTTCACAGGGCATATTAAGGGATCCACTTTTATCGTGATGTATTGATGATTCTTTTTGATGCTCGACCAAGTGCTCTTGCACTGCTTGGGGGCCTTGTTATTTCTAAGATTTATTATCCGTGTTTTCCTAACTAATTTGTCCATAAATATTTTGGATCTTTTTACTTGTTGAAAAATTTTTGATGATATGATTGGCGAATAGCATGTATTATTTTCAACTTCCTACTACTAAAAATGGATGCTTATGTCACAGGTTGATCCCGTGTCTATAGGAATACCATTTGTGAAGGAGTTCATTGTATCCTCCTAAGACTTACTCCTAAAGCTTCTGGAAGGGCTTGGCAGTGTGATTGAGGGTTTTGGTATTATTTAGTTTTGTTATATATTTTGAAAATATATTTTCGTATCCATGTGGCTTTTATTTCTTGTGTTTGATGATGTCAAGCTTGAGTGCCTCTGTTGGTCATTGTAGTTGCATTTTTTTTGGTCCGTTAAAAGTGATAAACTTCCAAAAAGTTAATATGTATTTTCTTACATTAAAATTGTACATAATAAAATATTGTTAGGAATGTCAATCATAGGTCTTTATGTTGTGGTAGCACTAACTGTCACGCATGAAAAAATTTTTTTGTTAATGCCTAATAATAGTGGCTTTTTTCATTGATGTTTTTTTTTGGAGGTAGCAGCTCTTTTAAACTCTTTTTTTTAAACGTATTGTGCAGCTGCGCTAGAACTCCAATAAAAATGAGACTTACGATTTTACGTGTTGTTTTTGTGCAGTATTTTTAGCAAGCCATCATTGTAGAAGTCTTTAGCCATCCAAAAACAATTGGTTTTTAGTTAATTTGGACGCGGTTAATGGGTTCGGTAGGTTAGGTATTTTTTGAAGGTGCATTATTGTGTTCCTAGCTCCCTGCTATCTTGGGGGGATTGCTCTGAGTGTGAACATATAGCCTCACATTTTCGAAAGGCTCCTAAATAGGTTGATGGAATTTAAAGGTGTTTTTGTCTAATTTTTTGATTTAAACCTTTGATGTAGGCTTCACAGGGTATATTAAGGGATCCACTTCTATCGTGACGTATTGATGATTCTTTTTGATGCTCGACAAAGTGCTCTTGCACTGCTTGGGGGCCTTGTTATTTCTAAGATTTATTATCCGTGTTTTCCTAACTAATTTGTCCATAAATATTTTCGATCTTTTTGCTTGTTAAAAAATTTCTGATGATATGATTGGCGAATAGCATGTATTATTTTTAACTTCCTACTACTAACAACGGATGCTTATGTCACAGGTTGATCCCGTGTCTATAGGAATACCATTTGTGAAGGAGTTCATTGTATTCTCCTAAGACTTACTCCTAAAGCTTCTGGAAGGGCTTGGCAGTGTGATTGAGGGTTTTGGTGTTATTTAGCTTTGTTATATATGTTGAAAATATATTTTCGTATCCGTGTGGCTTTTATTTCTTGTGTTTGATGATGTCAAGCTTGAGTGCCTCTGTTGGTCATTGTAGTTGCATTTTTTTTGGTCCGTTAAAAGTGATAAACTTCCAAAAAGTTAATATATATTTTCTTACATTAAAATTGTACATAATAAAATATTGTTAGGAATGTCAATCATAGGTCTTTATGTTGTGGTAGCACTAACTGTCACGCATGAAAAATTTTTTTTATTAATGCCTAATGATAGTGGCTTTTTTCATTGATGTTTTTTTTTGGAGGTAGCAGCTTTGTTAAACTCTTTCTTTTAAACGTATTGTGCAGCTGCGCTAGAACTCCAATAAAAATGAGACTTACGATTTTACATGTAGTTTTTGTGCGGTATTTTTAGCAAGCCATCATCGTAGAAGTCTTTAGCCATCCAAAAACAATTGGTTTTTAGTTGATTTGGACGCGGTTAATGGGTTCGGTAGGTAGGGTATTTTTTGAAGGTGCGTTATTGTGCTCCTAGCTCCCTGTTATGTTAGGGGGATTGGTTTGTGTGTGGACCTATAGCCTTACATTTTCGAAGGACTCCTAGAAAGGCTGATGGAATTTAAAGATATTTTTGTCTAATTTTTTGATTTAATCCTTTGATGCAGGCTTCACAGGGCATATTGAGGGATCCACTTCTGTCGTGACGTATTGATGATTCTTTTTGATGCCCGACAAAGTGTTCTTGCACTGCTTGGGGGCTTTGTTATTTATAAGATTTACTATCCGTGTTTTCCTAACTAATTTGTCTATAAATATTTGGATCTTTTTACTTGTTGAAAAATTTTTGACCATATGATTGCCAAATAGCGTGTATTATTTTTAACTTCTTACTGCTAACAATGGATGCTTATGTCACAGGTTGATCCCGTGTCTATAGGAATACCATTTGTGAAGGAGTTCATTGTATCCTCCTAAGACTTACTCCTAAAGCTTCTGGAAGGGCTTGGCAGTGTGATTGAGGGTTTTGGTATTATTTAGCTTTGTTATATATCTTGAAAATATATTTTCGTATCCATGTGGCTTTTATTTCTTGTGTTTGATGATGTCAAGCTTGAGTGCCTCTGTTGGTCATTGTAGTTGCATTTTTTTCGGTTCGTTAAAGTAATAAACATCTAGAAAATTAATGTATATAATTTTTTACATTAATATTGTACATAATAAAATCTTGTTAGTAATGCCAATGATAGGTCTTTATGTTGTGGCAGCACTAACTGTCACACGTGAAAAAAAAAATTTATTAATGTCTAATGATAGTAGTTTTCTTCGATGAAGTTTTTTTTGGAGGCAACAACTCAGTTAAACTCTTTCTTTTAAATGTATTGCGCCGCTGGGCTAGAACTCCAGTAAACATGGGACTTACGATTTTACGTGTAGTTTTTATGTAGTATTTTTATCAAGCCATCGATGTAGAAGTCTTTGGCCATCCAAAAACAATTATATGTAGGGTATTTTTGGTTGATTTGGACATGATTAATGGGTTTGGTATGTAGGGTATTTTTTGATGGTGCGTTATTGTGATTGTATCTCCATGCTATCTTGGGAGGATTGCTTTGAGTGTGAACATATAGCTTCATATTTTCGGAAGACTGCTAGATGGGCTGTTATATCATATTTTTCATTTTTTTCTTATTCTTTATTTTGTTTATTTTGTTACTTTTCCTTATCTTTTATTTTTGTATTAATTCTTTACTTTTGTGCTTATTTTCTGTATAATGTTTTTGTGATGGTTCTTTGTTTATGTTGGTTTTTTTATCTTTTCTCATTTTTATATTTATTTATTATTTTTTATTTTTATAATTTTGTACTTTTTGTTTATTGCCTATTTTTTATATTCTCTATTTTTTGTATTTGTTGTTTTTCTTCTGATTCTTGTGTTTGCAAATTGTTATGTTTTTTTTCTTGTCTACGTTGTGTTTGCTTTTTCGTTACGTTTTTATTCTCATTTATTGCTATTTTTTTAGTTTTTTGTTTGTTCTTTACTGTTAGTGTTCTTATCATCTTTGTATTTTGTTTGTTCTTGTTTATGTTGTTTGTTTTTACGTTTGTTTTTTATTTTGTGTATTTTTAGTTGTTCTCTTTATCTATTTTTATCTTTGTTTAGTTAATATACTTATTCTTTGTTTTGTTGTCGTATTTTTTTTTTTTTTTGCTTGATCCACATCTTTGGTGTTGCACTTGTTTAACTTTTTTAATTTTTTGTTTTTGTGCTTGTTCTTTTTTTTTTTTCAGTGGTTGTTTTTTTATTATTTATTTTATGTACTTTCTTTCTTTTGTGCTTATCTTGTGCTTTTCTATCTATTATTGGTTTTTTTTTTTGTGTTCATTCTTGGCTTCATTTTTTATTCATGCTCTTTTCTATTTGTTCTTTGTTTTTTAATATTTTTTATTTTATTATTATTCTTGTTTTTTGCTTGTATTTTTGTCTGCTCTTGTGCTTGCTTTTTTTTTTCATTTTTGTTCTTTTTTTTTTCTGTGTTTGTTCTTTACAATTTTTTTATGTATGTTTTTATGCTTGTTTTCTTTATTTTATTTTTATATTTGTTCTTTGTTATTGTATTTTTTTTTGTATGTTTGTTTTTTGTTTTTATTTTTTAGATGTTTTTTCATCTTTTTATTGTACTTATTTTATATCTTTTGTTATATGTATTTGTTCTTTGATTTTCATTTTTGTGATTATGCATGTATTTTCTCTACTTTTATTACTGCTTTTTGTGTTATTTTATGCTATGTTCTTTATTCTTCTTTTTGTTCTTTATTGTTATATTTGATCACTATTCTTACTATTGTACTTCTTTATGTTCTTTTTGTATTTGTTATTTGTTTTTGTGTTTTTTTTATTCATATGCTTATTTCTTATGTTATCTTCTTTGCTTTTTTTAGTTCTTTATTCTTTGTTGTGGTGCATATTTGGTATTCTTCGATTTTGTCGTATTCTTTGTCTCTCTCTTTTTTTTTTTCATGTTTCTTATCTTTTTTCTATTATTTGTTTGTGTTAATTTATGTTACTTTCTTTCCTTATTATTGTGCTTGTCTTTTGCTTAAAAATCTATTATTTTTTTTTCGTATTCGTTCTTTGTTATGTTTTTTGTTCATTTTCTTTTTTATTCTTAAGATTTTCTAGTTGTTCTTTATTTTTTTAAAAATATTTGAGCTGTTTTATTATTGCTGTTGTTTTTGTGCTTGTAGTCTTACTAGTTCTTGTGCTTGTTGCTTGGTTTTTGTTTTCATTATTGTGTTTTGTATTTGTTCTTGTTCTTTATATTTTTTATGTATGTTTATGTGCTCGTTTTCTTTGTTTTATTTCTACATTTGCTTTTGTGCTTTTTTTTGTTCTTTTTCTTTAGTTGTTTTTTTATTCACTATATATTATTCTGTTTTATGAATGATAATATTGACATGATTTTAAAATCTTATGTTGGTCAGAATTTGAATCCATTTTTTCTTAATTTACTGAATCACATATTTTGAATTTTTGGTTCTTAAACTATTGTCACCTGTTTAAGTTAAGAGTTCCTTGAACCTCCATAAAGCCATATGTAATAATTTTCTTTAGTTGTTGGTTTTCACTTGTTTTGCCAATATGCGTTTTGAATTAATTTTGTGAATCTTATATATATATGATAGGATAGATTTAGCTCCACATCTAAAAATCTTTTGTGTACCAGTTTTGTCATTTTGAAGTTTCTCAATTTACGAGGCACTCATTACTAGTTTGACATATTTATTTTTTTTATGATGTAAAATATTAGCATGTAATATTTGTAAAGTAAGTCTTAAATCTCATCACTGTAGGGAGATGCCAAAAATGCTACTATAGAAATTTCTTCCTCTTATGACATTCATTTTGAACATATTAAACTATCTTTTACTAGGTCTAGTTGCACCCATCTTTTGTCTCACTATGATTGTTCTTTGGATAGTATCTAGGCATGCTATTGTGAAGGTGCTTAACCACACTACATCTATGAGCAAAACTTAAGTAAAAATATGGTTGATCAAGAAACAAATTTGGTACTTTTCAGGATATTAGTGTCTCCCATGAGTGGTGTAGTTTTTGCAAGTTGGCTTAGTGCACCAATAAGATCTTGAATCCTAGTTCAATTTGTTAGTTTTGTTATTGCTCTTACTTCTTTGTTGCTATTGTTTTTTTATATTTGCTTTCTATCAATTCTTGTGTTTCTTCTTCATTTTCTTGTTTTTTTTTTTTATCTACTCATGTGCTTGTTCACTATATTATGCTTTTTTTTTTATTTGTTGTTATTGTGCTTATTCGTTATTTCATTTTTTGTGCTTGCTTTTTTTTGTGCTTATTTTTTGCTTTTGTGTCTATTATGTGTCCTTTTTTCGAGTTCATTCGTTGTTATACTTTTTGTTCATGTTCCTTTTATTCTCAAGATTTTTGCTTGTTCTTTATTTTTCAATATTTGTGCTATTTTATCATTGTTGTTGATTTTATGCTTGTATTTTCATTTATTTGTGCTAAATTTTTATTTTTTTTGTTTTCATTCTTGTTCTTTGTTTTTGTGTTTATTCTTTATATTTTTTGTGTATGTGTTTGTCTTTGTTTTCTTCATTTCATTTCTATATTTTTCTTGGATTTTTTTTTATTTTTGAGTTTTTTTTTTGTTTTTGTTTTTAAGTAGTTTTTTTAACCTTTTCTTGTTTATTTTATATTCTTTATTCTGTATTTGTTCCTCGACCTTTTTTTTGTGGTTATGCATGTATTTTTTTTTTTTTACTTTTTCATGTTTGTTTTATGCTATGTTCTTTATTCTTCTTTTTGTTGTTTGTCATTATGTTTGATCACTATTTTTTTACTATTATACTCGTAAATATTCTTTGTGTTTTTTTTTTTTATTGTTGTTCTTTTTCCTTTGTGTTTGTTATTTGTCTTTATGACGCTTCTTTATTTATGTACTTGCTTATTGTGTTATCTTCTTTTCAATTTTTTTTTTTAAGTTTTTTGTTCTTACTTGTTGTGCTTGTTTAATATTTTCTAGTTTCATACTTTGTTTTGGTCTTTTTTACTTTATTCTTGTACTACTTCTTCTTGTGTTTGTTTTTTTTTTTTTAATTTTGTATTTTGTTATCTATTTTTATCTTTCTTTTAATTCTTTTTCTTAATTCTTGTTCTTTATTTTGTTTTTATGGTTGTTCCCTTTCTTTTTAGTTTCTTTGTTTTTACTCTATTATTTGTCTTTGCACATGTTCTTTATGTTATTTTTCTTTTTATGTTTTATGTTTTACTATTCATATGTTGTGTTTTTTATTCTTTTATGCTTATTCTTTTTTTTTTTTTGCACTTGTTTCTTGTTTTTTGGCTTTTGGTTTTCTTTGCAATAATTTTTTTTTTTTTACTTTTGTACTTATTTTATTTTATTTTTTGATGGTTCTTTAATTGTATTAGTTTAATATTCTTTATTTTTATACTTCTTCTTATGTTTGTTTTTTTATTTTTTATTTTGTTATCTAATTTTGTTTTTTTATTTTTTTATTTTATTTTTTTCAAATCTCTCTCTGTCTTTTTAAGTTTCTTGTTTGTACTTTATTATTTGTTATTGTTTTTCATGTTTTATGTTTTTTTTTTGTCGATATGTTTTATGTTTTATTTTTTTATTTTTTATTTTGTTTATTTTTGTACTTTTCCATGTTTTTCTATATTAATTCTTTATTTTTGTGCTATTTTTTGTATAATGTTTTTGTGATGGTTCTTTGATTATGTTGGTTTTTTATCTTCATCGTTGTTATATTTGTTCATTATTTTTTATTTTTATAATTTTATACTTTTTGTTTGTTGTTTTTTTTATATTTTATATTTTTTGTATTTGTTTTTTTTTCTGATTCTTGTGTTTGTTTTATTGTTATATTTTTTTATTGTCTATGTTGTGTTTGCTTCTTCATTATATTTTTATTATCATTTATTGCTACTCTTTTAGTTTTTTGTTTGTTCTTTACTGTTAGTGTTTCCTTTGTGTTTTGTTTGTTATTGTTTATGTTGTTCGTTCTTACGTTTGTTTTCTGTTTTGTGTATTTTTAGTTGCTCTCTTTATCCATTTTTATCTTTGTTTTCTTTGTTTTGTTTATATACTTGTTCTTTGTTTTGTTGTCGTTTTGTTTTTTTTGCTTGATCTCACATCTTTGTTGTTGCATTTGTTTAACTTTTTTAGTTCTTTTTGTTTTGTGGTTGTTTTTTTTATTGTTTATTTTATGTTTCTTTCTTTCTTTCTTTTGTGCTTATCTTGTGCTTTTCTATCTATTATCGATTTTTTTTTGTTCATTCTTGGTTTAGTTTTTTGTTCATGTTTTTTTATTTTTAAGATTTTCTATTTGTTCTTTGTTTTTTAAATATTTTTTCTATTCTATTATTATTGTTGTTTTTGTGCTTGTATTTTTGTTTGTTCTTGTGCTTGCTTTTTGTTTTTTTGTTTTCATTCTTGTTCTTTATTTTTGTGTTTGTTTTTTACTTTTTATGTATGTTTTTGTGCTTATTTTCTTTATTTTATTTCTATATTTGTTCTTGTATTTTTTTGTATGTTTGTTTTTTGTTTTTATTTTTTAGATGTTTTTTCATCCTTTTATTGTGCTTATTTTATATCTTTTGTTATATATATTTGTTCTTTGATTTCCATTTTGGTGATTATGCATGTATTTTCTCTACTTTTATGACTGCTTTTTGTGTTATTGTATGCTATGTTCTTTATTCTTTTTTTTGTTCTTTATTGTTATATTTAATAATTATTCTTACTATTGTACTTGTTTATGTTCTTTTTGTATTTGTTATTTGTTTTGTGGTTCTTACTCTTATTCATATGCTTATTTCTTATGTTATCTTTTTTGCTTTTCTTAGTTCTTTGTTGTGGTGCATATTTGATATTCTTTGGTTTTATCTTATTCTTTGCCCTTTTTTTTTTTCATGTTTCTTATCTTTTTTCTATTATTTATGTGTGCTAATTTATGTTACTTTCTTTCCTTATTGTTGTGCTTGTCTTATGCTTAGAAATCTATTATCTTTTTTTTTTTTGTATTCGTTCTTTGTTATGTTTTTTGTTCATTTTCTTTTTTATTCTTAAGATTTTCTAGTTGTTCTTTATTTTGTATTTTGATTTATTTGTGCTTGGTTTTTATTTTTTTGTTTTTATGTTTATTCTTTATATTTTTTGTGTATGTGTTTATCTTTGTTTTCTTCGTTTCATTTCTATATTTCTTCTTGGATTTTTTTTTATTTTTGAGTTTTTTTGCTCGTTTTTTTAGTAGTTTTTTTAACCTTTTCTTGTTTATTTTATATTCTTTATTCTATGTTTGTTCCTCAACCTTCTTTTTTTTTTGTGGTTATGCATGTATTTTCTCTACTTTTTTTTGTTTGTTTTGTGCTATGTTCTTTATTCTTCTTATTGTTATTTGTCATTATATTTGATCACTATTCTTTTACTATTGTACTTGTTAATATTCTTTTTGTGTTCTTTATTTTTCTTTTATGGTTGTTCTTTTTTCTTTGTGTTTGTTATTTGTTTTTGTGCTGCTTCTTTATTTATGTGCTTACTTCTTGTGTTATCTTCTTTCCTTTTTTTTTTAGTTTTTTGTTCTTACTTGTTGTGCTTGTTTAATATTTTCTAGTTTCGTATTTCTTTTTTGGTATTTTTTACTTTATTCTTATACTTCTTCTTCTTATGTTTGTTTGTTTTTTTTTTTTTTTGATTTTGTGTTTTGTTATCTATTTTTATCTTAATTTTTGTTCTTAATTTTGTTTTTGTGACCGTTCTCTCTTTTAAGTTTCCTTATTTGTACTTTATTATTTGTCTTTGCACATGTTCTCTATGTTATTTTTTTATGTTTTATGTTTTACTATTCATATGTTGTGTTTTTTATTCTTTTATGCTTATTCTTTTTTTTTTTTTTGCACTTGTTTCTTGTTTTTTGGCTTTTGATTTTCTTTGCATTAATTTTTTTACTTTTGTACTTGTTTTCTATTTTATTTTTTTTTATGGTTCTTTGATTGTATCAGTTTAATATTCGTTATTTTGATACTTGTTTATTATTTATTATTTTTGCCTTTTTTTATTTCTTTTGTTGCTAGGTCTTCTTCATTCTCTGTTCTTGTACTTTGTTTTTTGCTTCTTGTTCTATGTCTCTTTTTTATTGTTATGTTTGTACTTGTGTTCTCTACTTTTTAGTTTTATGTTTATTATCCTCATTCTATGTTCCTTTTTTTATTGTTATGTTTTATGCTTGTGTTTTTTATTGTTTATTTTTTATGATGATTATGTGTGCTAAGTTTTTGTAGTCGCTTTTAATTTTTGTTTACATTGTGCTTGCTTATTCATTATGTCTTTATTCTTGTTTCTTATTTTTTTTAAAGTTTTTTTGTTTGTTATTTGTTTTTGTGCTTTTCCTTTATTTAATTGCTTATTTATTATGCAATCTTCTTCGTTTTTTTTAGTTCTTTATTCTTTGTTGTGTGCACGTTAATATTCTTTGTTTTTTTTTTTTTACTTTTTTCTAGTCTTTTTTTTCCTTATACTTCTTCTTATGTTTGTTTTTTAATTTTTTATTTTGTTATCTAATTTTGTTTTTATTTTCATTTTTTTATTTTTGTTTTTTATTTTTTTGTGATCTCTCTCTCTGTCTTTTTAATTTTCTTGTTTGTACTTTATTATTTGTTATTGTTTTTCATGTTTTATGTTTTTTTATGTTGTGTTTTATTTTTCATTTTTTCTTATTCTTTATTTTGTTTATTTTTGTACTTTTCCTTGTTTTTATTTTGTATTAATTCTATACTTTTCTGCTTATTTTCTGTATAATGTTTTTGTGATGGTTCTTTAATTATGTTGGTTTTTTATCTTCTTCGTTGTTATATTTGTTCATTATTTTTTATTTTTACAATTTTACACTTTTTATTTGTTGCCTATTTTTTATATTCTTTGTTTTTTGTATTAGTTTTTTTTTTTGTGATTCTTGTGTTTGTTTTATTATTACGTTTCTTTATTGTCTACGTTGTGTTCACTTCTTTATTATATTTTTATTTTCATTCTTTTCTAATTTTTGTCCTTTATTTTTTTCTGATCTCTCTCTGTCAAGTTTCTTGTTTGTACTCGATTATTTGTTATTGTTTTTCTTGTTTTATGTTTTTTTGTTGTTAAATTTTATTTTTCATTTTTTCTTATTCTTTATTTTGTTTATTTTTGTATTGATTCTTTGCTTTTGTGCTTCTTTTTTTTTTGTATAATGTTTTTGTGATCGTTCTTCGATTATGTTAGTTTTTCACATTCTCCGTTGTTATATTTGTTCATTACTTTTTATTTTTATGATTTTATACTTTTTGTTAGTTGCTTATTTTTTATATTCTCTATTGTTTGTATTTGTTTTTTTTTCTAATTCTTGTATTTGTTTTATTGTTACTTTTCTTTATTGTCTACGTTGTGTTTGCATCTTTATTATGTTTTCATTTTCATTCTTTTATAATGTTTTTGTGATGGTTCTTTGATAAATTAGTTTTTTATCTTCTTTATCTTCTTCGTTGTTATATTTGTTCATTATTTTTTATTTTTATAATTTTATATTTTTTGTTTGTTGCCTATTTTTTATATTCTCTATTCATTTTATTTGTTTTTTTTTTTTCGATTCTTGTGTTTGTTTTATTGTTACGTTTCTTTGTTGTCTACATTGTGTTTACTTTTTCATTATGTTTTATTACTTTTATTGTCTTTTGATTTTTGCTTTTTATTTTCTTTATCTCACTCTTTCTCTTTAAGTTTCTTGTTTGTACTTGGTTATCTGTTATTGTTTTGCATGATTTATGTTTTTTTTTTGTTGTTATGTTTTATTTTTTATTTTTATTCTTTATTTTCTTTATTTTTGTATTTCTCCTTGTTTTTTATTTTTGTATTGATTCTTGACTTTTGTGCATATTTTTCGTATAATGTTTTTGTGATGGTTCTCTAATTATGTTGGTTTTTCACAATCTTCGTTGTTATATTTGTTCATAATTTTTTTATTTATGATTTTATTTTTTTGTTTGTTGCTTACTTTTTATACTCTCTATTCTTTGTATTTGTTTTTTCTTTTGATTCTTGTGTTTGTTTTATTGTTACGTTCTTTTATTGTTTACACTGTGTTTACTTCTTCATTATGTTTTTATTTTATTTTTTTATTTTTGTTCTTTATTTTTTTTATCTCTCTTTGTCTCTTTATGTTTCTTGCTTGTACTCGATTGTTTGTTATTTTTTTTCTTGTTTATTTTTTTAACGTTTTATTTTCATTTTTTTCTTATTCTTTATTTTGTTTATTGTTTAATTGATTCTTTTCTTCTGTGCTTATTTTCTGTATAATATTTTTCTGATGATTCTTTGATTATGTTGGTTTTTTATCTTCTTTGTTGTTATGTTTTTTCATTATTTTTTGTTTTTATAGTTTTATGCTTTTTGTTTGTTGCCCTTTTTTATATTCTCTATTCTTTGTATTTTTTTTTCTTTGAGATTCTTGTGTTTGTTTTATTGTTACATTTCTTTATTGTCTACGTTGTGTTTACTTCTTCATTATATTTTTATTTTCATTTTTTTTGTTCTTTATTTTTTTTTGATCTCTCTCTGTCTCTTTAAGTTTTTTGTTTGTACTAGATTATTTGTTGTTATTTTTCATGTTTTATGTTTTTTTGTTATTTTGTTTTATTTTTTATTTTTTTCTTAGTCTTTATTTTGTTTATTTTTGTATTGATTCTTTGCTTTTGTGCTTTTTTTCTGTATACTGTAATTGTGATGGTTCTTTGATTATGCTAGTTTTTCACATTCTCCGTTGTTATATTTGTTCATAATTTTTTTATTTTTATGATTCAATACTTTTTGTTTGTTGCCTGTTTTTTATATTCTCTATTGTTTGTATTTGTTTTCTTTTAATTCTTGTATTTGTTTTACTGTTACTTTTCTTTATTGTCTAAGTTGTGTTTGAATCTTCATTATGTTTTCACTTTCATTCTTTTATAATGTTTTTGTGATGGTTCTTTGCTTATGTTTGTTTTTTTGTCTTCTTCGTTGTTATATTTGTTCATTATTTTTTATTTTTATAATTTTGTACTTTTTGTTTGTTGCCTATTTTTTATATTCTCTATTCATTGTATTTGTTTTTTTTCTTCTGATTCTTGTGTTTGTTTTATTGTTACGTTTCTTTGTTGTCTACATTGTGTTTACTGCTTCAATATGTTTTTACTTTCATTGTTTTTTTATTTTTGCTCTTTATTTTCTTTATCGCACTCTTTCTCTTTAAGTTTCTTGTTTGTACTTGGTTATCTGTTATTGTTTTTTACGGTTTATGTTTCTTTGTTGTTATGTTTTATTTTTTATTTTTATTCTTTATTTTCTTTATATTTGTATTTCTCCTTGTTTTTTATTTTTGTATTGATTCTTTACTTTTGTGCTTATTTTTCGTATAATGTTTTTGTGATGGTTCTCTAATTATGTTGGTTTTTCACAATCTTCGTTGTTATATTTGTTCATAATTTTTTTATTTATGATTTTATTTTTTTTGTTAGTTGCTTACTTTTTATACTCTCTATTCTTTGTATTTGTTTTTTCTTTTGATTCTTGTGTTTGTTTTATTGTTACATTTCTTTATTGTCTACGTTGTGTTTACTTCTTAATTATGTTTTTATTTTCATTTTTTTTTGTTTTTGTTCTTTATTTTTTTTATCTCTCTCTGTCTCTTTAAGTCTCTTGTTTGTACTCGATTATTTGTTGTTGTTTTTCATGTTTTATGTTTTTTTGTTGTTATGTTTTATTTTTTATTTTTTTCTTAGTCTTTATTTTGTTTATTTTTGTATTGATTCTTTGCTTTTGTGCTTTTTTTTTTTTTTATACTGTTTTTGTGATGGTTCTTTGATTATGCTAGTTTTTCACATTCTCAGTTGTTATATTTGTTCATCACTTTTTTATTTTTATGATTTTATACTTTTTGTTTGTTGCCTGTTTTTTATATTCTCTATTGTTTGTATTTGTTTTCTTTTAATTCTTGTATTTGTTTTACTGTTACTTTTCTTTATTGTCTAAGTTGTGTTTGAATCTTCATTATGTTTTCACTTTCATTCTTTTATAATGTTTTTGTGATGGTTCTTTGATTATGTTTGTTTTTTTGTCTTCTTCGTTGTTATATTTGTTCATTATTTTTTAGTTTTATAATTTTGTACTTTTTGTTTGTTGCCTATTTTTTATATTCTCTATTCATTGTATTTGTTTTTTTCTTCTGATTCTTGTGTTTGTTTTATTGTTACGTTTCTTTGTTGTCTACATTGTGTTTACTGCTTCAATATGTTTTTACTTTCATTGTTTTTTTATTTTTGCTCTTTATTTTCTTTATCGCACTCTTTCTCTTTAAGTTTCTTGTTTGTACTTGGTTATCTGTTATTGTTTTTTACGGTTTATGTTTCTTTGTTGTTATGTTTTATTTTTTATTTTTATTCTTTATTTTCTTTATATTTGTATTTCTCCTTGTTTTTTATTTTTGTATTGATTCTTTACTTTTGTGCTTATTTTTCGTATAATGTTTTTGTGATGGTTCTCTAATTATGTTGGTTTTTCACATTCTTCGTTGTTATATTTGTTCATAATTTTTTTATTTATGATTTTATTTTTTTTGTTTGTTGCTTACTTTTTATACTCTCTATTCTTTGTATTTGTTTTTTCTTTTGATTCTTGTGTTTGTTTTATTGTTACATTTCTTTATTGTCTACGTTGTGTTTACTTCTTAATTATGTTTTTATTTTCATTTTTTTTTTGTTTTTGTTCTTTATTTTTTTTTATCTCTCTCTGTCTCTTTAAGTCTCTTGTTTGTACTCGATTATTTGTTGTTGTTTTTCATGTTTTATGTTTTTTTGTTGTTATGTTTTATTTTTTATTTTTTTCTTAGTCTTTATTTTGTTTATTTTTGTATTGATTCTTTGCTTTTGTGCTTTTTTTTTATACTGTTTTTGTGATGGTTCTTTGATTATGTTAGTTTTTCACATTCTCAGTTGTTATATTTGTTCATCACTTTTTTATTTTTATGATTTTATACTTTTTGTTTGTTGCTTGTTTTTTATATTCTCTATTGTTTGTATTTGTGTTTTTTAATTCTTGTATTTGTTTTACTGTTACTTTTCTTTATTGTCTAAGTTTTGTTTGCATCTTCATTATGCTTTCACTTTCATTCTTTTATTATGTTTTTGTGATGGTTCTTTGATTATGTTGGTTTTTTTGTCTTCTTCGTTGTTATATTTGTTCATTATTTTTTATTTTTATAATTTTGTACTTTTTGTTTGTTGCCTATTTTTTATATTCTCTATTCATTGTATTTGTTTTTTTTCTTCTGATTCTTGTGTTTGTTTTATTGTTACGTTTCTTTGTTGTCTACATTGTGTTTACTTCTTCAATATGTTTTTACTTTCATTGTTTTTTTATTTTTGCTCTTTATTTTCTTTATCGCACTCTTTCTCTTTAAGTTTCTTGTTTGTACTTGGTTATCTGTTATTTTTTTTTACGGTTTATGTTTCTTTGTTGTTATGTTTTATTTTTTATTTTTATTCGTTATATTCTTTATATTTGTATTCTCCTTGTTTTTTATTTTTGTATTGATTCTTTACTTTTGTGCTTATTTTTCGTATAATGTTTTTGTGATGGTTCTCTAATTATGTTGGTTTTTCACAATCTTCGTTGTTATATTTGTTCATAATTTTTTTATTTATGATTTTATTTTTTTTGTTAGTTGCTTACTTTTTATACTCTCTATTCTTTGTATTTGTTTTTTCTTTTGATTCTTGTGTTTGTTTTATTGTTACGTTCCTTTATTGTTTACGTTGTGTTTACTTCTTCATTATGTTTTTATTTTATTTTTTTATTTTTGTTCTTTATTTGTTTTCTGATCTCTCTTTGTCTCTTTAAGTTTCTTGCTTGTACTCGATTGTTTGTTATTTTTTTTCCTGTTTTTTTTTATGTTTTATTTTTATCGTTTTCTTATTCTTTATTTTGTTTATTGTTGTATTGATTCTTTTCCTTTGTGCTTATTTTCTGTATAATATTATTCTGATGATTCTTTGATTATGTATGTTTTTTTATCTTCTTTGTTGTTATGTTTTTTCATTATTTTTTGTTTTTATAGTTTTATACTTTTTGTTTGTTGCCTTTTTTTATATTCTCTATTCTTTGAATTTTTTTTTTCTTTGAGATTGTTGTGTTTGTTTTATTGTTAAGTTCCTTTATTGTTTACGTTGTGTTTACTTCTTCATTATGTTTTTATTTTATTTTTTTATTTTTGTTCTTTATTTTTTTTCTGATCTCTCTTTGTCTCTTTAAGTTTCTTGCTTGTACTCGATTGTTTGTTATTTTTTTTCCTGTTTATTTTTTTTATGTTTTATTTTCATTTTTTTCTTATTCTTTATTTTGTTTATTGTTGTATTGATTCTTTTCTTTTGTGCTTATTTTCTGTGTAATATTTTTCTTATTATTCTTTGTATATGTTGGGTTTTTTATCTTCTTTGTTGTTATGTTTTTTCATTATTTTTTGTTTTTATAGTTTTATACTTTTTGTTTGTTGCCTTTTTTTATATTCTCTATTCTTTGAATTTTTTTTTTCTTTGAGATTCTTGTGTTTGTTTTATTGTTAAGTTCCTTTATTGTTTACGTTGTGTTTACTTCTTCATTATGTTTTTATTTTATTTTTTTATTTTTGTTCTTTATTTTTTTCTGATCTCTCTTTGTCTCTTTAAGTTTCTTGCTTGTACTCGATTGTTTGTTATTTTTTTTCCTGTTTATTTTTTTTATGTTTTATTTTCACTTTTTTCTTATTCTTTATTTTGTTTATTGTTGTATTGATTCTTTTCTTTTGTGCTTATTTTCTGTGTAATATTTTTCTTATTATTCTTTGTATATGTTGGGTTTTTTATCTTCTTTGTTGTTATGTTTTTTCATTATTTTTTGTTTTTATAGTTTTATTCTTTTTGTTTGTTGCCTTTTTTTATATTCTCTATTCTTTGTATTTTTTTTTCTTTGAGATTCTTGTGTTTGTTTTATTGTTACATTTCTTTATTGTCTACGTTGTGTTTACTTCTTCATTATGTTTTTATTTTCATTTTTTTTTTGTTTTTGTTCTTTATTTTTTTTATCTCTCTCTGTCTCTTTAAGTTTCTTGTTTGTATTCGATTATTTGTTGTCGTTTTTCATGTTTTATGTTTTTTTGTTGGTATGTTTTATTTTTTATTTTTTTCTTAGTCTTTATTTTGTTTATTTTTGTATTGATTCTTTGCTTTTGTGCTTTTTTTCTGTATACTGTTTTTGTGATGGTTCTTTGATTATGCTAGTTTTTCACATTCTCCGTTGTTATATTTGTTCATCACTTTTTTATTTTTATGATTCTATACTTTTTGTTTGTTGCCTGTTTTTTATATTCTCTATTGTTTGTATTTGTGTTTTTTAATTCTTGTATTTGTTTTACTGTTACTTTTCTTTATTGTCTAAGTTTTGTTTGCATCTTCATTATGTTTTTACTTTCATTCTTTTATAATGTTTTTGTGATGGTTCTTTGATTATGTTGGTTTTTTTGTCTTCTTCGTTGTTATATTTGTTCATTATTTTTTATTTTTATAATTTTGTACTTTTTGTTTGTTGCCTATTTTTTATATTCTCTATTCATTGTATTTGTTTTTTTCTTCTGATTCTTGTGTTTGTTTTATTGTTACGTTTCTTTGTTGTCTGCATTGTGTATACTTCTTCAATATGTTTTTACTTTCATTGTTTTTTTATTTTTGCTCTTTATTTTCTTTATCGCACTCTTTCTCTTTAAGTTTCTTGTTTGTACTTGGTTATCTGTTATTGTTTTTTATGGTTTATGTTTCTTTGTTGTTATGTTTTATTTTTTATTTTTATTCTTTATTTTTTTTATATTTGTATTTCTCCTTGTTTTTTATTTTTGTATTGATTCTTTACTTTTGTGCTTATTTTTCGTATAATGTTATTGTGATGGTTCTCTAATTATGTTGGTTTTTCACATTCTTCGTTGTTATATTTGTTCATTTTTTTTTATTTATGATTCTATGCTTTTTGTTTATTGCCTATTTTTTATATTCTCTCTTCTTTGTATTTGTTTTTTCTTTTGATTCTTGTTTTTATTTTATTGTTACGTTTCTTTATTGTCTACGTTGTGTTTACTTCTTCATTTTGTTTTTATTTTTATTCTTTATTTGTTTTCTGATCTCTCTTTGTCTCTTTAAGTTTCTTGCTTGTACTCGATTGTTTGTTATTTTTTTTTCCTGTTTTTTTTTTATGTTTTATTTTTATCTTTTTCTTATTCTTTATTTTGTTTATTATTGTATTGATTCTTTTCTTTTGTGCTTATTTTTTTATAATATTTTTCTGATGCTTCTTTGATTTTGTTGGTTTTTTATCTTCTTTGTTGTTATATTTCTTCATTATTTTTTATTTTTATAATTTTATACTTTTTGTTTGTTGCCAATTTTTTATATTCTCTATTCTTTGTATATGATTTTTTTCTTCTAATTCTTGTGTTTGTTTTATTGTTACGTTTTTTTTTTATTGTTTATGTTGTGTTCGCTTCTTCATTATGTTTTTATTTTCATTATTTTTTTTGATCTCTCTATCTCCTTAAGTTTCTTGTTTGTACTTTATTATTTGTTATTGTTTCTCATGTTTTATGTTTTTTTGTTGTTATGTTTTATTTTTAATTTTTTTTTCTTATTCTTCATTTTGTTTGTTTTTGAACTTTTTCTTGTTTTTTTATTTTTGTATTGATATTTTTCATTTGTGTTTATTTTTTGTATAATGTTTTTCTGATGGTTCTTTGATTATGTAAGTTTTTTATCTTCTTCATTGTTATATTTGTTCATTATTTTTTATTTTTATAGTTTTATAGTTTTTGTTTGTTGCCTATTTTTTATATTCTCTATTCTTTGTATTTTTTTTTTGTGATTCTTGTGTTTGTTTTACTGTTACATTTCTTTTTTGTCTACGTTGTGTTTACTTCTTCATTATGTTTTTATTTTCATTGTTTTTATATTTTTGTTCTTTATTTTTTTCTAATCTCTTTCTGTCTCTTTAAGTTTCTTGTTTGTACTAGATTATTTGTTCTTGTTTTTCATGTTTTATGTTTTTTTGTTGTTATGTTTTATTTTTCATTTTTTTTATTCTTTATTTTGTTTATTTTTGTATTGATTCTTTGCTTTTGTGCTTATTTTCTGTATACTGTTTCTGTGATGGTTCTTTAATTATGCTAGTTTTTCACATTCTCCGTTTTTATGTTTGTTCATTACTTTTTATTTTTATGATTTTATATGTTTTGTTTGTTGCCTGTTTTTTATATTCTCTATTGTTTGTATTTGTTTTTTTTTAATTTTTGTATTTGTTTTATTGTTATTTTTCTTTATTGTCTACGTTGTGTTTGCATCTTCATTATGTTTTCATTTTCATTCTTTTATAATGTTTCTGTGATGGTTTTTTGATTATGTTGGTTTTTTTTGTTTTCTTCGTTGTTATATTTGTTCATTATTTTTTATTTTTATAATTTTGTAATTTTTGTTTGTTGCTTATTTTTTATATTATCTATTCATTGTATTTGTTTTTTTCTATTGATTCTTGTGTTTGTTTTATTGTTACGTTTCTTTGTTGTCTACATTGTGTTTACTTCTTCATTATGTTTTTACTTTCATTGTTTTTTTTATTTTTGTTCTTTTTTTTTCTCTCTCTCTTTCTCTTCATGTTTCTTGTTTGTACTTGGTTATTTGATATTGTTTTTCATGGTTTATGTTTTTTTGTTGTTATGTTTATTTTTCAATTTTTTATTATTTATTTTCTTTATTTTTATACTTTTCCTTGTTTTTTACTTTTGCATTGATTCTTTACTTTTATGCTTATTTTTTGTATAATGTTTTTGTGATGGTTCTTTCATTATGTTGGTTTTTTTATCTTCGTCGTTGTTATATTTGTTTATTATTTATTATTTTTATAATTTTATACTTTTTGTTTGTTGTCTCTTTTTTTATATTCTTTATTCTTAGTATTTGTTTTATTTTTCTCATTCTTGTATTTGTTTTTTTTTTTACTTTTTTTTATTGTCTACGTTGTGTTTGCATCTTCATTATATTTTTATTTTTATTCTTTTTTATTTTTGTTCTTTATTTTTTTCTTATCTCTCTCTGTCTCTTTAAGTTTCTTGTTTGTACTTTATTTTTTGTTATTATTTTTCATATTTTATGTTTTTTTATTGTTATGTTTTATTTTTTATTTTTTTATTCTTTATTTTGTTTATTTTTGTATTGATTCTATACTTTTCTGCTTATTTTCAGTATAATGTCTTTCTGATGGTTCTTTGATTATGTTGGTTTTTTGTCTTCTTCGTTGTTATATTTGTTCATCATTTTTTATTTTTGTGATTCTATACTTTTTGTTTATTGCTTATTTTTTTTATATAATTTGTTCTTTATATTTATTTATTTTTCTCATTCTTGTATTTGTTTTATTTTTACTTTTCTTTATTGTCTACGTTGTGTTTGCATCTTCATTATGTTTTTATTTTTATTCTTTTTTTATTTTTGTTTTTTAATTTTTTTATCTCTCCCTATCTCTTTATGTTTCTTGTTTGTTCTGGATTATTTGTTATTGTTTTTCGTGTTTTATGTTTTTTTGTTGTTATGTTTTATTTTTCATTTTTTTCTTATTCTTTATTTTGTTTATTTTTGTATTGATTCTATACTTTTCTGCTTATTTTCAGTATAATGTTTTTCTGATGGTTCTTTGATTATGTTGGTTTATTGTCTTCTTCGTTGTTATATTTGTTCATCATTTTTTATTTTTGTGATTCTATACTTTTTGTTTATTGCTTATTTTTTTTATATAATTTGTTCTTTATATTTATTTATTTTTCTCATTCTTGTATTTGTTTTATTTTTACTTTTCTTTATTGTCTACGTTGTGTTTGCATCTTCATTATGTTTTTATTTTTATTCTTTTTTTATTTTTGTTTTTTAATTTTTTTATCTCTCCCTATCTCTTTATGTTTCTTGTTTGTTCTGGATTATTTGTTATTGTTTTTCGTGTTTTATGTTTTTTTGTTGTTATGTTTTATCTTTCATTTTTTTCTTATTCTTTATTTTGTTTATTTTTGTATTCATTCTATACTTTTCTGCTTATTTTCAGTATAATGTTTTTCTGATGGTTCTTTGATTATGTTGGTTTATTGTCTTCTTCGTTGTTATATTTGTTCATTATTTTTTATTTTTATGATTCTATACTTTTTGTTTGTTGCCTATCTTTTATATTCTCTATTGTTTGTATTTGTTTTTTTTTTTAATTTTTGTATTTGTTTTGTTGTTACTTTCTTTATTGTCTACGTTGTGTTTGCATCTTCATTACGTTTTCATTTTAATTCTTTTATAATGTTTTTGTGATGGTTCTTTGATTATGTTGGTTTTTTATCTTCTTCGTTGTTATATTTGTTCATTATTTATTATTTTTATAATTTTATACTTTTTGTTTATTGCCTAATTTTTAGATGCTCTATTCTTTGTATTTGTTTTTTCTTCTAATTCTTGTGTTTGTTTTATTGTTACGTTTCATTATTGTCTACGTTGTGTTTACTTCTTCATTATATTTTTATTTTCATTTTTTTATTTTTGTTCTTTATTTTTTTCTGATCCCTCTCTACCTCTTTACTTTTTTTTTGTACTCGATTATTTCTTATTGTTTTTCATGTTTTATGTTTTTTTGTTGTTTGTTTTATTTTTCAATTTTTTTCTTATTCTTTATTTTGTTTATTTTTGTATTGATTCTATACTTTTCTGCTTATTTTTTGTACAATGTTTTTTTTTATGGTTCTTTGATTATATTTGTTTGTTGTCTTCTTCGTTGTTATATTTGTTCATTATTTTTTATTTTTATGATTCTATACTTTTCGTTTGTTGCCTATCTTTTATATTCTCTATTGTTTGTATTTTTTTTAATTCTTGTATTTGTTTTATTGTTACTTTTCTTTATTGTCTACATTGTGTTTGCATCTTCCTTATGTTTTAATTTTCATTCTTTTACAATGTTTTTGTGATGGTTCTTTGATTATGTTGGTTTTTATCTTCTTCGTTGTTATATTTGTTCATTATTTATTATTTTTATAATTTTATACTTTTTGTTTATTGCCTAATTTTTAGATGCTATATTCTTTGTATTTGTTTATTTCTTCTAATTGTTGTGTTTGTTTTATTGTTACGTTTCTCTATAGTCTATGTTGTGTTTACTTCTTCATTATATTTTTATTTTCATTTTTTTATTTTTGTTCTTTATTTTTTTCTGATCCCTCTCTGCCTCTTTACTTTTTTTTTGTACTCGATTATTTCTTATTGTTTTTCATGTTTTATGTTTTTTTGTTGTTATGTTTTATTTTTCATTTTTTTCTTATTCTTTATTTTGTTTATTTTTGTATTGATTCTATACTTTTCTGCTTATTTTTTGTACAATGTTTTTTTGATGGTTCTTTGATTATATTTGTTTTTTGTCTTCTTCGTTGTTATATTTGTTCATTATTTTTTATTTTTATGATTCTATACTTTTCGTTTGTTGCCTATCTTTTATATTCTCTATTGTTCGTATTTTTTTTTTTAATTCTTGTATTTGTTTTATTGTTACTTTTCTTTATTGTCTACATTGTGTTTGCATCTTCCTTATGTTTTAATTTTCATTCTTTTATAATGTTTTTGTGATGGTTCTTTGATTATGTTGGTTTTTATCTTCTTCGTTGTTATATTTGTTCATTATTTATTATTTTTATAATTTTATACTTTTTGTTTATTGCCTAATTTTTAGATGCTCTATTCTTTGTATTTGTTTGTTTCTTCTAATTCTTGTGTTTGGTTTATTGTTACGTTTCTCTATTGTCTACGTTGTGTTTACTTCTTCATTATATTTTTATTTTCATTTTTTTATTTTTGTTCTTTATTTTTTTCTGATCCCTCTCTGCCTCTTTACTTTTTTTTTTGTACTCGATTATTTCTTATTGTTTTTCATGTTTCATGTTTTTTTGTTGTTTGTTTTATTTTTTATTTTTTTCTTATTCTTTATTTTGTTTATTTTTGTATTGGTTCTATACTTTTCTGCTTATTTTCTGTATAATATTTTTTTGATGGCTCTTTGATTATGTTAGTTTTTTGTCTTCTTCGTTGTTATATTTGTTCATTATTTTTATTTTTATGATTCTATACTTTTTGTTTGTTGCCTATCTTTTATATTCTCTATTGTTTGTATTTGTTTTTTTTTTTAATTTTTGTATTTGTTTTATTGTTACTTTTCTTTATTGTCTACCTTGTGTTTGCATCTTTCTTATGTTTTAATTTTCATTCTTTTATAATGTTTTTGTGATGGTTCTTTGATTATGTTGGTTTTTATCTTCTTCGTTGTTATATTTGTTCATTATTTATTATTTTTATAATTTTATACTTTTTGTTTATTGCCTAATTTTTAGATGCTCTGTTCTTTGTATTTGTTTTTTTTTTCTTCTAATTCTTGTGTTTGTTTTATTGTTACGTTTCATTATTGTCTACGTTGTGTTTACTTCTTCATTATGTTTTTATTTTCATTTTTTAATTTTTGTTCTTTATGTTTTTCTGCTCTCCCTCTGTCTCTTTAAATTTCTTTTTTGTACTCGATTATTTATTATTGTTTTTCATGTTTTATGTCTTTTTGTTGTTATGTTTTAATTTTCATTTTTTTTCTTATTCTTTATTTTGTTTATTTTTGTATTGATTCTTTGCTTTTGTGCTTATTAATTTGTATAATGTTTTTGTGATGGTTATTTGATTATGTTGGTTTTTCACATTCTTCGTTGTTATATTTGTTCATTATTTTTTATTTTTGTGATTCTATACTTTTTGTTTATTGCTTATTTTTTATATTATATGTTCTTTATATTTATTTATTTTTCTCATTCTTGTATTTGTTTTATTTTTACTTTTCTTTATTGTTTACATTGTGTTTGCATCTTCATTATTTTTTTATTTTTATTCTTTTTTATTTTTGTTCTTTAGTTTTTTCTTATCTCTCTTTGTCTCTTTAAGTTTCTTGTTTGTACTTTATTTTTTGTTATTGTTTTTCATGTTTTATGTTTTTTTATTGTTATGTTTTATGTTTTATTTTTTCTTATTCTTTATTTTGTTTATTTTTGTACTTTCCCTTATTTTTTATTTTTGTATTGATCTATACTTTTGTGCTTATTTTCTGTGAAATGTTTTTCTGATTGTTCTTTGATTATGTTGGTTTTTTATCTTCTTCGTTGTTATATTTGTTCACTATTTTTTATTTTTATAATTTTATACTTTTTGTTTGTTGCCCATTTTTTATATTCTCTATTCTTTGTAATTGTTTTTTTCTTCTGATTCCTTTGTTTGTTTTTTTTGTTATGTTTCTTTATTGTCTACATTGCATTTACTTCTTCGTTATGTTTTTATTTTTATCTTTTTTTAATTTTTGTTTTTCATTTTTTTGATCTTTCTCAGTCTCTTTATGTTTCTTGTTTGTTCTGGATTATTTGTTATTGTTTTTCATGTTTTACACTTTTTTGTTGTTATGTTTTATTTTTTATTTTTTTCTTATTCTTTATTTTGCTTATTTTTGTATTGATTCTATACTTTTCTGCCTATTTTTAGTATAATGTTTTTGTGATGGTTCTTTGATTATGTTGGTTTTTCACATTCTTCGTTGTTTTATTTGTTCATTATTTTTTATTTTTGCGATTCTATACTTTTTGTTTATTGCTTATTTTTTATATTATATGTTCTTTATATTTATTTATTTTTCTCATTCTTGTATTTTTTTTATTTTTACTTTTCTTTATTGTCTACGTTGTGTTTGCATATTCATTATGTTTTTATTTTTATTATTTTTTTATTTTTGTTTTTTATTTTTTTTTGATCTCTCTCTGTCTCTTTATGTTTCTTGTTTGTTCTGGATTATTTGTTATTTTTTTTTCATGTTTTATATTTTTTTGTTGTTATGTTTTATTTTTTATTTTTTTCTTATTCTTTATTTTACTTATTTTTGTATTGATTCTATACTTTTCTGCTTATTTTCAGTATAATATTTTTCTGATGGTTCTTTGATTATGTTGGTTTTTTGTTATATTTGTTCATTATTTTTTACTTTTATGATTCTATACTTTTTGTTTGTTGCCTATCTTTTATATTGTCTATTGTTTGTATTTGTTTTTTTTTTAATTCTTGTATTTGTTTTGTTGTTACTTTTCTTTATTGTCTACGTTGTGTTTGCATCTTCATTATGTTTTCATTTTAATTCTTTTATAATGTTTTTGTGATGGTTCTTTGATTATGTTGGTTTTTTATCTTCTTCGTTGTTATATTTTTTTATTATTTTTTATTTTTATAATTTTATACTTTTTGTTTATTGCCTAATTTTTAGATGCTCTATTCTTTGTATTTGTTTTTTCTTCTAATTGTTGTGTTTGTTTTATTGTTACGTTTCATTATTGTCTACGTTGTGTTTACTTGTTCATTATGTTTTTATTTTTATTATTTTTATTTTTGTTCTTTATTTTTTTCTGATCTCTCTCTGTCTCTTTACGTTTTCTTTTGTGCTCGATTATTTGTTATTGTTTTTCATGTTTTATGTTTTTTTGTTGTTATGTTTTATTTTTCATTTTTTTTCTTATTCTTTATTTTGTTTATTTTTGTATTGATTCTATACTTTTCTGCTTATTTTCTGTGTAATGTTTTTCTGATGGTTCTTTGATTGCGTTTGTTTTTTGTCTTCTTCGTTGTTATATTTGTTCATTATTTTTATTTTTATGATTCTATACTTTTTGTTTGTTGCTGATCTTTTATATTCTCTATTGTTTGTATTTGTTTTTTTTTAATTCTTGTATTTGTTTTATTGTTACTTTTTCTTTATTTTCTACATTGTGTTTGCATCTTCATTATGTTTTCATTTTCATTCTTTTATAATTTTTTGTGATGGTTCTTTGATTATGCTGGTTTTTTATCTTCTTCGTTGTTATATTTGTTCATTATTTTTTATTTTTATAATTTTATACTCTTTGTTTATTGCCTAATTTTTAGATGCTCTATTCTTTGTATTTGTTTTTTTTCTTCTAATTCTTGTGTTTGTTTTATTGTTACGTTTCATTATTGTCTACGTTGTGTTTACTTCTTCATTATGTTTTTATTTTTATTATTTTTATTTTTGTTCTTTATTTTTTTCTGATCTCTCTCTGTCTCTTTACGTTTCTTTTTTGTTCTTGATTATTTGTTATTGTTTTTCATGTTTTATGTCTTTTTGTTGTTATGTTTTAATTTTTATTTTTTTCTTATTCTTTATTTTGTTTATTTTTGTATTGATTCTTTACTTTTGTGTTTATTTTCTGTATAATGTTTTTGTGATGGTTCTTTGATTATGTTAGTTTTTCACATTTTTCATTGTTATATTTGTTCATTATTTTTTATTTTTATGATTCTATCCTTTTTGTTTGTTGCCTATTTTTTATATTCTCCAATCTTTGTATTTGTTTTTTTTTTCTAATTCTTATGTTTATTTTATTGTTACGGTTCTTTATTGTCCACGTTGTGTTTACTTCTTCATTATGTTTTGATTTTCATTCTTTTTTTATTTTTGTTTCTTGTTTTTTTTTTCTAATCTCTCTCTATCTCTTTAAGTTTCTTATTTGTACTCGATTATTTGTTATTATTTTTCATGTTTTTTTTTGTCGTTATGTTTTATTTTTCATTTTTTTCTTATTCTTTATTTTGTTTATTTTTTTACTGATTCTTTTCGTTTGTGCTTATTTTCTGTATAATGTTTTTCTGATGGTTCTTTGATTATGTCAGTTTTTTATCTTCTTCGTTGTTATATTTTTTAATTATTTTTATTTTTACAATCTTGTACTTTTTATTTTGTTGCCTATTTTTTCTATTCCCTATTCTTTGTACTTTTTTTCTTTTGATTCTTGCGTTTGTTTTATTGTTACGTATCTTTATTGTCTACGTTGTGCTTATATCTTCATTATGTTTTTATTTTCATTCTTCTTTTATTTTTGTTCTTTATTTTTTTTTATCTCTCTCTGTCTCTTTAAGTTTCTTGTTTGTACTCGATTATTTGTTATTGTTTTTCATGTTTTATATTTTTTTGTTGTTATGTTTCATTTTTCATTTTTTTCTTATTCTTTATTCTGTTTATTTTTCTATTGATTCTCGACTTTTGTGCTTATTTTCTGTATAATGTTTTTGTGATGGTTCTTTGATTATGTTGGTTTTTCACATTCTTCATTGTTACATTTGTTTATTATTTTCTATTTTTATGATTCTATACTTTTCGTTTGTTGCCTATTTTTTATATTCTCTGTTCTTTGTATTTGTTTTTTTTTCTAATTCTTGTATTTGTTTTATTGTTACTTTTCTTTATTGTCTACATTGTGTTTGCATCTTCATTATGTTTTTATTTTCGTTTTTTTTTTTATTTTTGTTCTTTATTTTTTTCGCATCTCTGTTTGTCTCTTTAAGTTTCTTGTTTGTACTTTATTTTTTGTTATTGTCTTTCATGTTTTATGTTTTTTTGTTTTTTTGTTGTTATGTTTTATGTTTTATTTTTTTCTTATTCTTTATTTTGTTTATTTTTGTACTTTTCCTTGTTTTTTTATTTTTGTATTGACTCTTTACTTTTGTGCTTATTTTTGGTATATTGTTTTTCTGATGGTTCTTTGATTATGTTGGTTTTTTTATTCTTCTTCGTTGTTATATTTGTTCATTACTTTTTATTTTTATAATTCTATACTTTTTGTTTGTTGCCTATTTTTTATATTCTCTATTCTTTGTAATTGTTTTTTTCTTCTGATTTTTGTGTGTGTTTTATTGTTACGTTTCTTTATTCTCTACATTGTGGTTGCTTCTTCATTGTGTTTTTACTTTCATTTTTTTTATTCTTTATTTTTTTATCTCTCTCTTTTCCTTTAAGTTTCTTGTTTGTACTTAGTTATTTGTTATTTTTTTTCATGTTTTATGTTTTTTTGTTGTTATGTTTTATTTTTCATTTTTTTCTTGTTCTTTCTTTTGTTTATTTTTGTACTTTTCCTTGTTTTTTATTTTTGTATTGATTCTTTACTTTTGTGCTTATTTTTTGTATAATGTTTTTGTGATGGTTCTTTGATTATGTTGGTTTTTTATCTTCTTCATTGTTATATTTGTTCATTGCTTTTTATTTTTATAATTTTATACTTTTTGTTTATTATCTATTTTTTATATTCTCTATTCTTTGTATTTGTTTTTTTCCTTCTGATTCTTGTGTTTGTTTTATTGTTACTGTTTTTTATTATCTACGTTGTGTTTACTTCTTTATTATGTTTGTATTTTTATTTTTTTATTTTTGTTCTTTATTTTTTTTTTGTGACCTCTCTCTGTGTTTTTAAGTTTCTTGTTTGTACTTTATTATTTGTTGTTGTTTTTCAAGTTTTATGTTTTTTTGTTGTTATGTTTTATTTTTTTTCTTATTCTTTGTTTTGTTTATTTTTTTTTACTTTTCCTTGTTTTTTATTTTTGTATTGATTCTTTTCTTTTTTGGTTATTTCTATATATTGTTTTTCTGATGGTTCTTTGATTATATTGGTTTTTTTATTCTTCTTCGTTGTTATATTTGTTCATTACTTTTTATTTTTATAATTCTGTACTTTTTGTTTGTTGCCTATTTTTTATATTCTCTATTCTTTGTCTTTGTTTTTTTCTTCTGATTCTTGTGTTTGTTCTTTTGTTTTCGTGGTTGTTTTTTAATTGTTTATTTTATATTACTTTCTTTCTTTCTTTCTTTCTTTTGTGCTTATCTTGTACTTTTCTATCTATTATCAGTTTTTTTTTTTTTGTGTTCATTCTTGGTTTAGTTTTTTGTTCATGTTCTTTTTTATTCTTAAGATTTTCCATTTGTTCTTTGTTTTTTAATATTTTTTCTATTATATTATTATTGTTATTTTTGCGCTTGTATTTTTGTCTGTTCTTGTGCTTGCCTTTTGTTTTTTTGTTTTCATTCTTGTTCTTTGTTTTTGTATTTGTTCTTTATAATTTTTTATGTACGTTTTTGTGCTTGTTTTCTTTATTTTATTTTTATATTTGTTCTTTGTTCTTGTACTTTTTTTTGTATGTTTGTTTTTTTGTTTATATTTTTTAGATGTTTTTTCATCTTTTTATTGTGCTAATTTTATATCTTTTGTTATATATATTTGTTCTTTGATTTCCATTTTTGTGATTATGCATGTATTTTCTCTACTTTTATGACTGCTCTTTGAGTTATTTTATGCTATGTTCTTTCTTCTTCTTTTTGTTTTTTATTGTTATATTTGATCAATATTCTTATTATTGTACTTGTTTATGTTCTTTTTGTATTTGTTATTTGTTTTTGTGTGTTTTTTTTATTCATATGCTTATTTCTTATGTTATCTTCTTTGCTTTTTTTACTTCTTTATTCTTTGTTGTGGTGCATATTTGATATTCTCCAGTTTTGCCTTATCCTTCACCTTTTTTTTTTTTTTTTTCATGTTTCTTATCTTTTCTCTATTATTTATTTGTGTTAATTTATGTTAGTTACTTTCCTTATTGTTGTGCTTGTCTTATGCTTAGAAATCTATTATCTATTTTTTTCATATTCGTCCTTTGTTATGTTTTTTGTTCATTTTCTTTTTTATTCTTAAGATTTTCTAGTTGTTCTTTATTTTTTTTTAATATTTGTGCTATTTTATTATTGTTGTTGTTTTTATGCTTGCAGTTCTTGTGCTTGTTGTTTGGTTTTTGTTTTCATTATTGTGTTTTGTATTTGTGCTTGTTCTTTATATTTTTTATGTATGTTTTTGTGCTTTTTTTCTTTGTTTCATTTCTACATTTATTTTTGTGCTTTTTTTGTTCTTTTTCTTTAGTTGTTTTTCCATCCTCTTCTTATGCTTATTTTATTCACTATATATTATTATGTTTTATGAATGATAATATTGACATGATTTTAAAATTTTATGTTGGTCAGAATTTGGATCCATTTTTTCTCAATTTACTGAATCACGTATTTTGAATTTCATGTTCTTAAACTATTGTCACCTGTTTAAGTTAAGAGTTCCTTGAACCTCCATAAAGCGACATGTAATAATTTTCTTTACTTGTTGGTTTTCACTTGTTTTGCCTATATGCGTTTTGAATTAGTTTTGTGAATCTTATATATATATATATATATATATATATATATATATATATGTGATAGGATAAATTTAGCTCCACATCTAAAAATCTTTTATGTGTGCTATTTTTCTCATTTTAAAGTTTCTCAATTTATAAGGCACTCATTACTAGTTTGGCCTATTTATTTTTTTTTATGCTATAAAATATTAGCATGTAATATTTGTAAAGTGAGTCTTAAATCTCATCACTATAGGGAAATGCCAAAGATGCTACTATAGAAGTTTCTTCCTCCTATGACATTTCATATTGAACATATTAAACTATCTTTACTAGGTCTAGTTGCACCCATCTTTTGTCTCACTATGATGGTTCTTTGGATAGCATCTAGGCATGCTATTGTGAAGGTGCTTAACCACACTACATCTATGAGCAAAACTTAAGTAAAAAATATGGTTGATCAAGAAACAAATTTGGTGCTTTTCAGGATATTAGTGTCTCCCGTGAGTGATGAAGTTTTTGCAAGTTGGCCTAGTGCACCAATAAGATCTTGAATCCTAGTTCAATTTGTTAGTTTTGTTATTGCTTTTTCTTCTTTGTTACTATTGTTTTTCTATATCTACTTTCTATCAATTCTTGTGTTTCTTCTTCATTCTTTTGTTTTTGTGTTCTCTACTCCTATGCTTATTTTTCAATTTATTCTTGTATGCTTATTCTTTGCTGTATTCTTCTATGCTTATTGACTATTTTGTGCTTTTTTTTTATTTGTTGTTATTGTGCTTATTTGTTATTTCATTTTTTGTGCTTGCTTTTTTTGTGCTTATTTTTTGCTTTTGTGTCTATTGTGTGTCCTTTCTTTGAGTTCATTCTTTGTTGTTCTTTTTGTTCATGTTCCTTCTATTCTCAAGATTTTTTTCTTGTTCTTTATTTTTCAATATTTGTGCTATTCTATCATTGTTGTTGATTTTGTGCTTGTATTTTCATTTATTTGTGCTTGGTTTTTATTTTTTTGTTTTCATTCTTGTTCTTTGTTATTATGTTTATTCTTTATATTTTTTGTGTATGTGTTTTTTTTTGTTTTCTTCATTTCATTTCTATATTTCTTCTTGGATTTTTTTTATTTTTGAGTTTTTTTTTGTTCTTGTTTTTTATTAGTTTTTTAACTTTTTCTTGTTTATTTTATATTCTTTATTCTATATTTGTTCCTCGACCTTTTTTTTTGTGGTTATACATGTATTTTCTCTACTTTTTAATGTTTGTTTTGTACTATGTTCTTTATTCTTCTTTTTGTTATTTGTTATGTGATCACTATTCTCTTACTATTGTACTTATTAATATTCTTTTTGTGTTCTTTATTTTTCTTTTATGGTTGTCCTTTTTTCTTTGTGTTTGTTATTTGTCTTTGTGCTTCTTCTTTATTTATGTACTTGCTTATTGTGTTATCTTCTTTCCATTTTTTTAGTTTTTTGTTCTTACTTGTGCTTGTTTAATATTTTCTAGTTTCATATTTTTTTTTTGGTCTTTTTTACTTTATTCTTATACTTCTTCTTCTTATGTTTGTTTTTTTTTTTTGATTTTGTATTTTGTTATCTATTTTTATCTTTATTTTAATTCTTTTTCTTAATTTTTGTTCTTTATTTTCTTTTTATGACCGTTCTCTCTCTTCTAAGTTTCCTTGTTTGTACTCTATTATTTGTCATTGCACATGTTCTCTATGTTATTTTGTTTATATTTTATGTTTTATTATTCATATGTTGTGTTTTTTATTCTTTTATGCTTATTCTCTCTTTTTTTTTTTGGCACTTGTTTCTTGTTTTTTGGTTTTTGGTTTTCTTTGCGTTAATTTTTTTTACTTTTGTACATTTTTTCTATTTTATTTTTTGATGTTCTTTGATTGTATTAGTTTAATATTCTTTATTTTTATACTCGTTTATTATTTATTATTTTTGCCTTTTTTATTTCTTTTGTTGCTAGGTCTTCTTCATTCTCTATTCTTTGTTTTAGGCACTAAAGAAATAAAACAAGCTTAAACACATCTTTTTTTAGATTAAAAGTTGAATTATTTTAGTAAAAACAAATTATAGAGAATTGTAACAGAGTCAAAATGTGAAGCCTGATAAGTTATGATTTTTTTTCTTACAAAGGAATCATCTATCTCAATTTTATTAATATTTTGAAAAATATTAGCAAATAGTAATTAAATAAAATAAATATATTTTGTTCATTTTATTTATTTATTTATTATTAAAAAATCTACTAGTAAGTCATGTATATATAAAGTTGTCGATAACTATCCAAATGAAAATAATTTGTCATAATGAGATTAAGCTCCAGAAAATTGTTTGGAAAAACCAACCTCATTGTAAAAAGTTCATAGTTAAAAAGAATTAGTCATATAAGAATTACACTATCATTGTTCCTTTCTAATCAAATTATGTTGACTACACAATTTCCATTTAGTTTAAATTAGTAGGAGCTTCAAGTCTTAATCACTTAAGAAACATTTACTGAAAAGTGTATATTGAATTATATTAATTAAGAGTACTGACGAGGAGCAGTGATTACCCACCCAACTATCTACCTAATATTTTACTTTTTATTTCTTATGGGTCCATATCCAAATGGGTATGAACTTGTTGGTCTTCTTATGCTTATGGCCTTTTTAGGTGTATTTAGCTGTTTTTGATTTTTCAGTGGCCAATAGAATAAAATGAATCTACTAGGTCTAATAATTTATAGTCATAAACTTCTCAGTGTAATGAATTTTATTTATTCTTTTTTTTTTAATTTTATTTGCTTACCGAACATGTTACGAAAAAGGAAATCTTTAGGAGTAATTCTAAAAGTCTATGATTGTGCAAGCATGTTCTTATCATGTTAAGTACACACATATGTATGTTATTGTAAAATTAATTAGTTACTTTTATTGTTATTCTATTACTTACATAAAACTAAGAAGGCACTTGTTGTGATAAAATACTCATGCATTCCATTATCGGAATGTGCTTTTTATTTTATTATTTATGTGCATACGTATACTTGCATATTACATTATTATTGTAATAGAAAATATTAATAGTTAATGAATGTGATTTTACTATTATTCTATTATTGATTTCAAATTACTAAATCTATTGCAATATAATAGGTCATGTTAATAAAAAAATAATGTCTATTTGGTGTGCATATTTAATATTTTTAGTGTTATTCTACTGAACGTATAGTTTTAATAACACCTTTTTTCACCCTATAATAATTATTCTAATAATTGTATATAAATAGATTGGTGGAGTTCTTTGTTTTTCTCCTGAAGCCTTGTGAACAGTGCAAGAAACATAGCTACTCCCACATGTGCAGTAGTACCATACTGCAGCGACATACACCACAATATGCTGCTG